>JALPQI010019419.1:0-23440 GCA_025490895.1 Thaumatotibia leucotreta
GAATAACTAGCTTAATTTGCAAATTTTTTATGTACATCCCTTAAAATTTATTGTCTGTGGTTTAGTAATTTTTCTTTGGTGGGTAGTTTTGTACTTATCTTTCTTATTTTGATGGAGGTAGATCTATCAAATTTCCTCCATTGTCAGTCATCCGCAGACCACGGACCCTGTAAAGTGTTCGAAACGTCGGAATGAAGTTAAAATTAGTTAATATACGCGAGTTTATCCGTTTTCATAGTTTTATTTCATATACTAATTAAAGTTTGTTTGCAACCCCAGACGAGTAAGTCAAGTGGACTCGCACTTAACCGATTTTTTAATGGTGTATGTAAGTACCTCAATCTAGGAATTGATTAACGACTGTGAAAAATAAGTCATCTAAGAAATTACTAATTTTCTACTCATTTTCTACACTCAGATACATATTACGTACTAGGTGCATACGGATTTTATACATTTTCGATTTTATTTAATCAATCCCTTCGAACACTTTATATTTAATTTTCATGTATATCTTTGGAATAAATATGATATTGCCTAAGTTTAGCAAAAAAATAGTATGAATAAAACATATGATTAAAAATGAACATCATTTTATAAAATGTATGTATTAAAAAAATAATTCGGTGGTATAAAAAGTAATAGCTGAAACGAAAAATGATGTATGAATTAAATAATCTGAAAGTATATCGGACGCTTAAAGCAAGAAGGATGGCGTTGTATTAAGAGAGGAATTTCGTTTACTACTGAAACGGTGAAATGTCTTATGATATCAACTTAATAAAATGTATTTAATTTTATACGGTTAAATTTTTTTTATGCGCCAATAAATGACTTCTCTTATTATTTCGTGACTAAATATTGACACAGGATTGATTACACTGGGTCTTCCCAACCTACTACAAACCTAACAACCTACGGGTGCTGATCTTAACCAACCTAAATACTGCACTCAACTAGCCTTTACCTTGCAGCTTCGTTATATCTATACCGATTGCTAGCAATAGTTCTCTTTGACGGCTTATTAGCCTACCGGGCGCGGGCGGATGCGGTGGGCGGCGACAAATCGCTAACATTTACATCGCGGGCCGCCGGCTGTAATGGCCTAATGGACTGGTTTCGTATCAAATTGCCAGCAAACTTGCGAACAAGTTTTTGTCTTTCAAGATTTGCTCAAAAAAACTGCGGGCTAATACTTTTATTTTATAACTACACCCCTCCCCAGTCAACAATTTCCAAGGATTGAAGAGCTAAGATTAATTACTATTATATTGAACCTGGCGTATGATATGCCGCCCGTAAGTAGTAGGTACACGAAATGTATACAGGGTGATCGATCCAATGGGACAGTATGGAGGTTTTGGAAACCATAACAGATAGCGAAATCTTGTCTTAGAAACCATAACGTCGATTTAAGTAAAAAGAAAAACTGCATTCATACACCATGGCTTTGATTTTAGATTTAACAGCCGAAGCAATGTACTCACTTCAATATGAATCCTAACATAACATAATATATCTCTTAACAATGACAAAACGCAGCAGTAAGTAGGGAATAAAATTAATGAATCATGTAATTTAAGTATTTGCAGACCATTTTATATTTGAAAACGATTGCTGGTTTTGCATATTATTATTACCCGTTTTCAAAAAAGCCTCCCTTTGTATACCAACAACATTAACTTAGCCATGCAAATTAACTGACAAGCGTATGAATAATCACTGTCAAGATACATTAAACTGCATTTGGCGCACTAAATAAAACATGTATAGGTATGTACACATATACATAATCACGACTTAGCAAATAATGGTTTGTATGGTGGTAGTCGGGTGTACCTATTGTGTTTGATCGTCGGGTTTTGCTATGAATGGGTTAAGTTATCGCTAAAAGGAAATGCCGAAAATCCTGAGTAAAAGTTTGAATTTAAACTGAGTCCTGTGATATTTTAAGATTTTCGGGATTGCGCATGTCAGCAAGTTTAAGTAAGGAGGAGGCGTATCGTTATGTTTACAACGCTTACGTAGAATAGCTTTGTAGGATTCGCTACGAATATCTATTTACTCCACAGAAATGAATATACACTAGAAGAAGCAAATGTATCTACTTCGTGTGTCCGAACTCAGTAGCAGCTACTGAGATAGCCATTTCTAATGACAGTCCACATACGTCAGCTGTTGCAGCCGCACGTAAGAAAAAAAATACAAAATGCCTCATTGCATGATAATTAACTGCACCAGCCCAAATATTTCCAGCGCACATAAACAAAAACCTATTTCCCATCACGCGTAAGTAATTTTCAAATAATATTGTGCGTGAATTGTGTTTTTTAATCATTTTTTCCGTATTTTTATTTATGCGTCCAAGGGTGTACCTAAGGAACTATAGAATTACGTTACAAACCGGCGTTTACATTGCATTGCTGCGTTTGCTTTAAGCGTTTGATCGACCATGTGTGTTAAAGAGACGATGAATATGAATGAGACTAGCGATACTCTCGCGTATCGCTTCGACTGCGTTAGTACAGCCCATTTCTCAGTCGTCCGTCAAATTTAGCGACTAGTGTTGTTCGTTCTACAATAAATATAATAGTGAGCGAGCGAGCCCACAGATATAAAATCTATGTGTACGAGAGAGACGGCTGCATTGTTGCGGGTGGAGGGGCATTGGTGTCTTTGGATCGTTTAGGTTTTCCCATCACTAAATGCCGACCGTGACGTCTCAGTGACAGCTAAAAAGTCAGCACGCTTGGTTCCCATGCAAATAGTGCTATTTACTTCATCTACTGTATATCAAAATCTGTGATTTACTCGTATTAGTATACAGTCACAAGTTAATTTTTTTTCACCACACTGCTCGTAAACACGCTGTTTGTCCTTCAATTTCAGAGCGCAAAACTGTGTTTTAATCTCTAGAGGTTAAAGTAATTTTTTTTTAATCTTCTGGGTAGACTAAAGCAATAACTTATACGGCCTGAGAGTGCAATAAGCTTTTTGACGTTTGAACTAGACAGTACGTTCGAAAACTCAATAGTTTCAAACAGATTCATACACATGAACCTTTCATAATATTATATTGAATATGATAAAATCCAAATTAAATACCACATTTTGTTGTAAAAGGCTTTTAATTAAAAGTTCTAAAAATACGACAAATAAAAACAATAGGAAAATAAAAGTGTTGACATCCGAATATTTTTTCTTTTAAAATCTAAACGAGTTCGGTCGTGTTTTGTTTTCGTTCACTCTTAATTTTCAAGTTTTCGGGTAATTGCGAGATGCGAAAGTGGGATAGTTCCGAAAATCACAGAAAAATCGCCAATAACTACATGAGTCTCATTTTGGAATTATCCTGAATTTTTAAGCATTACCACGCCAAGATAAATATTTGAGGTTATTGTTTTATTATTTGTTGATTTGTCTATTTGTTTATTTTTTGGAAGTTGAGGACTTGCAAATAAATACCTTCTAATTTGTTATGTTTGAGTTTTATTTCGCATGTCTCCTCGCTTTAGTGTGGTGAAAAATGTTGTGTTTCACTCGGCAGCAAAGCTTGTTCAACTCTCGTGCCTTAAAACCCTCGCACCGCTCTAGATTCCATTTTATGAACCACTCGCTGCGCTCGTGGTTCAAATTCTGGAATCTTTCGCTTGCTCGGGTTTCAATATTTGCACGAGAGTTAAACAATCACTTTGCTCCCTAGTAAAACAAATAACTATTTTACATAGAAACTAAATTAGTAAAGTCTTAACCTAGATTATTGCTTTGCAAGCACTACAATTCAAATTGGGTGTAGGTAGAATGTAAAAATGTAATGCTAAATAACAGAAAGAAGCCCTGTATTCTAGCGAATGTTGAACATTCATGTTTGATTTAAATTAGGTATATCAGTTAGAAATGGGAAACTACTAATAGGTACCCTAAAAACTTTTTACAATTTTAATCACCTACCTAACTAAACTGCCAATAGGGGAAAGTGGGAAAGATCGTACACTTTTTACTCTATGATGAAATCATATAGTGTGGCATATCGTTGAAAAGGTATTTTTTTATAACAAGAATCTCAAAAGAAAAGCCACGGCAGGATAATGGAGCATCATGTGCCTCAACATCGTTTAGGGCAATTTTTTTTCTGAAGAAAGAACATTTCATATGAAAGTTCATCATCAGCCACTTCTTATAATTAAAGAAAAAAAATGTTATACATATACACCGTGGGCTCTTATAAACCGAAAGCTTTTAACCACGCATTTTTGGCAAAAATGTCTTTATTTAATTTTCCTATTTTTGAATATATTTTAACATAGAAAGTAAATTTTATTCATGAAAGTGGCACTTAAAATGAGTTTTAACGTTTTTTTCTTACATAAACATCATTTTTTAAAGGTTTTATTTCTCACTTTTTCACAGCTATTAATGAGGTTAGTGAGACTATTCTCTATAATCACACCAAGGCCGTTAAAAAGACCTGAAAAATATGTTTTTTTTCATTGCTAATAAATCTGAAACTAGGCGATATCCAGAAAAGTTTATACAACATTATAGTTTCGAAATGCGGTCTGTTAAAATCGGTCGGGCTTAAACAGCCCACGGTGTATGTAGTTGTATTTTAATAGAATGAATTATTTCGTTTTTGCATATAATAATATAGTACCCGTAATGGAATTAATAATACCCGTAATTAAGGTTTATCATATACCGAATTCAAGTTTCTAATAATGGTAGGTACATCATAAAAATATATAATGATTAAACTCTCCTAAAGGTGGATTTACACCAAACGAGTGAATGCTCATTCTATCCCCGCTCTACGAAATTCTTTCGCGACACAAAACGTAATTCGTCGAAATTCGTTGATTTCGTAGAGCGGGGGATAGAATGAGCATTCGCTCGTTTGTAAATCCACCTTAATGCGGGTTTTTGATACATTTCTGCTGCCATGGGGTGGTGAGGTGCCAGCACTGTGACGTAAAGTCCAACAGTCATAATAAATACGCGTTCTTAATTGTCTGTGTATTTTTAGGTTTATTTATTCTTAAAACGATTACTCAAGGAATATTGTTATCTGACTAAATAAAAAAAAATCCATGTCAATTCCCATGAAATGAACAAAGTTCTAGTAATTTCCTTTAGTATCTACCTAACCAATGACTTCGCCCCTGTTTTAGAGCTCAATCTTCATTTCAGCGATAGTATAGTCATAAGCATAACATAATCCATTACAATAGCAATGAACTTCCAAATACAATAGAATTTCGATATTTTATGTACAGTACCTATGAATTATGAAGTATAAATTTGACAGCTGCTTGGACTTCATGCCTACGTAGCGTCGCCTAGTGGCAGAAAAAATATCGAAAGCCCTCATTCAGACTTTTTAGGATATTTTTTTAGCAATGAGGGTTTTCTGAAATGACGTTCACCAGGGCGGCAGCACTGAGGCGTCAGGTCCATAAACTTGTCTAAGATCTCAGAGCGCCTATAGTTTCATGTTTAAATGTTTTGTAAGAGTTAATAAAATTATACAAAAAAATAAAAATACCTTCTAGTTCGTTTTTCTTTGGGGCTAGATAATTGTGTTTCTTAGCGGGACCTTATGCCCCAGCCACGACATCGGTCTAAGGCGACCGGCTTAGCGGAAAACGTATGGTGCTCCCTCTCGTACCCATATCGGCATCCCGCTCCAACTCATGGATTGGCTCGCCGCTTTTTTTTTTTTTGCAAAGATAGGTCCGATAACAAACGTATAATTCCAGAAATACCTCATGCACCCGTATTCGTTTGTATGAAATTTTAAAATTGCCGCCATTTAATTATCGTTGGCACGAAAAACAATTGCATGGTAATTTATCGATGAAATTGATTGTAGTTTAAGCTCTTAAAAGCTCCGACACCGCTGACCAAACACCCTGTATAGCTAAGTACTTTTTTTACTTATAGACAAATAATCAAATACCTATTTTAAGAAATATTGAAATATGAAATATTTTTTCGTTCCGATACTAGTCGGAGTGGGAAATTAAATGATTTTCTTTACTTCGAAACTCGGTGATTGGTCGGAACTTCTTTTCCTCTATTTATCTTGCGGCACTCGCCGGTGCAGCGCCGGCCGGCCACGCGATTATTTTTAATTGCTTTCTTCAAAGTTTTGTCGCTAACCGCCGTTTTGAGCTCGAATACTTAGTTTACCTCACGAGAGCGCTGCACTAAGATCTAGTTAAATATAAAATAATTGGGGAGTTTGTATCGGTCTGCTTGTATCTGAGGACTCATTGCTTTTAAGAAATGCAGAAGAAGATATTGGAATTATAATATAAATGTAAACTAGTGAACTACGCCCCCCTGTAACATTCATAGTACTAAACTCTCGGTCAAATGATACGGGTACCATTTTTCATACAAAATACTGTAAAAACGCTGATATTAAATAGATACAAAAAACTATCTTGACGATTGCGACAGGTGTAAAAAATATCACTGTTACTGACGTCACATGCCTCCGTGGACTACGGCTACCTCTTACTATAGGACGGTATATTGGCTTGCTGACCAGCTTCATAAATTGGTTACTAATCTAATAACGTTAATAAACTGCTTTTTACATTCCGGAAGTCGAGACAATAGATTGTCACAAGGATTTAGAACAATTTTCGTTAATTTTTGACATGATGTTTGGCCTGTGTCAGAATTTTGCTACAGTTCTCGAGTGGCGACCACGCACACTGGACGGCGCAGCGTGGGAAGGCCCCCCACAAGATGGAGCGACGACCTGGTAAAAGTTGCGGGTGTCCAATGGCTTACGACCGATCTTTGTGGAACTCTCTGGGGGAGGCCTATGTCCAGCAGTGGATCAAATGGCTGATGAAGATGATGATGTCGGGTTAATTTCTTCAAGTTCTTACTATAAAATTGATGTCAGTGCAAACAACCACACGGCACATCCGATGGTAAGTGGTAACCGTAGCCTACGGACGCCTGCAATATGAGAAACGGTAATTTTACAATTGTTAGACTCTGTCACGATGTGTAAAAAGGAGCCAGATGTGCTCATCTTGCCCCGATAGCGAGGGAAGTTAAGCAAGAAGGGTTCCGCAGCTGTACAAACGTGGCTGGGCCGATAATGTTCAAAATAGTTTAATTTTAAAGTATTCTACACCGTGTTTTTATTGATTTCCGTTAAATTGGACAGGTTACTTGGAACATTAATAGAAGTTGCCTGGTATATCGGCTTTTGTTAATTTAAAAAAAAAAAATTCGTTTTCATACATAATAATTGTAATGGTAAGTGTGAGAGAACCTTAAAAATAAGATCTCGGGCGACTGACGGCTGCTGACGGCACATGTGAAAATAAGTAACATTAGGATGTAATAAAGGTCGCAATACACTTGTACAGTCATTAAACTTATTTTTTAATAAATCAATAACAGTAAGAGTTAAGACACTAGTTTCTTAGAGAAATAGATAATTTTTGACCTAAATAAGCTTCCCTTTCATTTAAATATTTTAATTTAAATATTTTATTTTATATTTTTATTTAAGTTAAATATTTTCTTGTAAGGCCCTTATTCTTAATATTTTCTTCGGTTACCACGAGGACTACCTACACATGAAATAAAACTATGAAAACGGATAAACTCGCATATATTAATTAAATTTAATTTCATCCCGACGTTTCGAACACTTTACACGAACCGAACCGAATTTAATTAATATACGCGAGTTTTTCCGTTTTTATGGTTTTCATTTCACCCTTATTCTTTTTAAAAGACCTATTCAATGATACCCCACACTATAGGATTACAGCAAAAAAATTTTAAGTCATAGACTAAGTCCTCTGCACTATTTTTGGTGACGCTTATTTTTTACAATTCAATCTGATTTTTTAATCGTTATTTATTTGGCGTCATATTTATTTGTCACAAATTTGCATCTGTATGCATCGAGTATGACAGAATAGGTAACGTGCAAAATGGTTAGGTAATTAAAAGCGAAGCCCAGAGGCGGAAAGTTAGTTACAGCCTGACTAGTATGGGTGTAATTGCGCATAATTGTTCTGTTCAATGGATGCGTGTATGGACGTAGGTACACGAGCGCTGGTTTTGTTTTGGTGCAAACGAAGTACGTGCTCGGGGGAGACGTGACTATCGCCACTTCCGCGAAGCAGACTTTTAAATGCGGCCAAAGAAAAACCAGTAGCGTAAATACTGTTGTTGCAAACGTAAACAATTTAATTTCATTTGCTTTTACAAGTTCGAGGCTAATTGATTTTGTCTGGGAAACTCACGGAAACGGTTAATAGGTTTTATAGTTTGAAATCTACTTATCTGAGTACTCAAAGTACCTACGTGTATATTTCATTTACTTCCTTCGCATACTATTTATAACTATGGTGTCAATATTAAACCTTACTTACCTTATTATTTAGTAGTTTGGAAAAATAATTTGAAATATGTGTAAATTCTTAAGGATTTTTATTAAATATTTGAGAAGAAAAACATCGTGAGCAAACCTGCATATATTTGCGAAGAAATTGAAGGGTGTATGTGAAGTTCCCAACAAGTACTGGGCCAGCGTTGGGACAACGCAAATTAATCACGACGTTTTAATACAATACAATTCAAAAAATAGTGTTAAATGTTGGTATAATTAACAAGCAAGTTTATACTTCAGCAAAGGATACCGCCCGCAGCCTTCGGTGCTACGCCGGCGGGAGGGCGACCGCATTGCGCCCAGAGTTGTTGTTTACCATGCCCAGCATCTCGCCTAAGCCAACCAGTAAATTTGTGTTAGTCAGTTAGTGCTAGAAACTCGATGTCATCAAGTCATCATTTATCTGGACGAGTTCACAGGCGAGACGTAGGGTTTGTTATGAATTAGGTTGTTGCGACTGTTCGATGACCGCGCCTCTCCGCCGATTGGCGATTGCACTTCACGATTGATTCAAACTCAATAAGTAGTTCACTGGGGTGAACTTGTTAAACATTTGTTGATTGGAGCAAAGCTGCAAGTTACCTGGAAGGAAAAGAGTTAGAACCTTGCCATTAAAATGCTAATTGGTTATCAAATCAAAGCGTTTATTGCACACATATTACAATTTCCATATAGGTATATGGACATTATGGACCCTGCAAGAGGAAAACAATCTTACAATGAATTAACATTTTTTTACATTTTTTTGACTCAACAATTATATCTAGACAAAATGAGATCACTTAAGCATGTGCTAAATAGGTTTTATTAATCAAAACAAAAGTATGTCCAACAGAGCAGAAGCGCTAACTTAAATGATTTTCATTTGATTTATCATTGTTAGATTAGCCTGTATATTTATCACCCCACTTTAAGTAGTCTCTTTTTTGCTTTTTATATAAAAATCTGCATTTCGCCTCTTGATAGAAGAATTCAAATAAATTGTGGTCTTTATGCACGGTAGCTTATCCGCTTTTGATTGTATTAATAAGTAAGTAGGTATGTTATGATCTTATGATCAGAGACCGGACAAATGTGCGTCATTGTTCGCAACACAACACATGGCTCCAAAGATGAATAAATGAATGCATAAACGAATAATTTCTTGTAATTTGATGTCATAGCTGATTTTCAAATAGGTAATTTCATTTTGTCGAATCGGTAATTTTCTATAAATTATTAATTATTCATGCAACTTTGGAATCATGTCCATATTATTGCGAACATTGACGCACATTTGTCCGATCTCTGGTTATGTTGTTATCTGTGTTTCACTATGCACCTGCAGCATAGTTTGTTCACCTCTCGTGCCTTGAAATCCTCCGAAAGCTTGACATTCCACATTATGAATACAGAATTTTTCGCTTTCGGACTCAAGTCTCAATGTTAGTACAAGGGATAAACATGAAATTAGCTCCGAATCTAAGTATGGTAAATAAACAAACAACTATAGGTAAATTTTTACTTCAGGTGAGGCACGTCAATTATTAATACGACTTAAAACGGGATATTTACCATGGGAATTGGAATTATTGAACACCCAATACCCCGTGAAGATGGCATTTCGCACTTGTCTCAGCCAAATCGGCCCCGATCTCAATTAGGTCCAGTCGTACTACCGACCCCCTTTCGGACAATCCCAATTCAACCCCATTTCATTTGTACCTGAGTGATCTAAAGAATAATAAGAATAGTTCAGCGCGGCGCCAGGATTTCCGTCGCTAGACACCTTTCTGACCTGATTACAAAATGTGTGGAGGACAACCAAATTGATGATTGGCATAATCTTTTGATGTTTTCATTCAATACCCTTCATGTCAAAAAAGATGAGGCTGATGTTGACGTTACGTTTTCTCTATATAAATAGGTGCACCTCATCCACGTAGGTACAAACAGATTTAAGTTAATTGAAATAAAATCAGCGACTTAAAAGTGACGCTCCTCTTCTATTTACGATCGACTTACCGATCGATACAGATCAAGATAGAATTAACCAGATTCTGTTGGCAGCCTTACGAGGCAGCCGCCAATGTTTTACAGAGCTACCTTGCTGACAGAAGAAAAAGAAAAAAAGGATTTCCTCTATCTGGCATATTTTTTTGTCCGAAATGCTTAAGACATAACAGACTTGGCATAATCTATTTTGGCATAATCTTAATGAGGCAGAAACATCACTTGGCATAAATAACAATATTTCGAACATTATTTTGCCCGAAACTATCTTGCCATATTATTATTATTTGCGCTGAGTGTTAAAAGACAGAAATTAGATTTGCATATTTTGCTCATATAATATTCGAACAACTCGAAATCTGCCACAACGAAATATGCTTTGAGTATGCCACTACAGTTTCTGCACAAAGCCCATTATGACTACATAGTTTATGCCATATAGAACACCAGACACTCAGAACATAGAAACGCAAAATAATACTATTATAATACTTATTAATATTAGATCAGGTTGAACTTGTATTTATAATAAACGATACGATGTATCATCTGAGGTGGTATGTCAGCAAGGTAACCCCCAAGGTATCACATTAAATATTATACAGTGTGTTAACGTGATACTGGCTTTTATTGAAACCGAGGAATGTGATGCAGATTTTTAGCCAAACTATGAGCACTATTCAAATTGCTAATTTTAAAAGTAATTAACTTTCTAATAAAAGTTCTCAACTAACTTAAGCAATGTACTTCAAAACGAATTGTTAATTTGCACTTGACAATGACAGATTGCAGCCACTCACAACGTTTAACAACTAAGCAGTACACGCGTTACATTGATCGTTCGGAGGAAATAAAATGAATTGTACGGAAAATTTTTCAAATGTTCATTTTTTATAACGATTGCTAAGTAATGCGTATTTACGCATTTTCGTAAAAGCCCGGGTCATGGTAACACATTGTAAGTATACAAAAAGTATACTTACAATGTGTTATTAAGTATCTAAATTTAATTTTTGGCACTTAGGCAATGGGATTCTAGGATGTGACATGGACATGGATACCGTGCTGTACTATTTGTCATTCATTAACGAATTTTAAAAATATTGGTTTAGTTAGAATTCATTTACATATAGTAAATGTTAACTTTTTATTTCAAAGAGTTCCTCTAGTTGGGCTATTTTAAAATCTATATTTGATTCTCTGGCTGCTCTGGTATCAAAATAGTAGACAAATATTCACTTTGCCTCCCGGGTTCTCCCATTTTTGAAGAATCCGTTCCCGATTATATTTTTAACTCTAATTCTAAATTCAAACATCGCGCGAATCGTCTACTCGAAATTAGTCCTAAATTGACATACCTACATGCTCCGTTGCTGTCCATTCTAGAAGAATATTAAATTATTGACACCTTTAGACGACTTTATCAAAATTATCGTGGAAAAAATCTAAAGTTTCTGGTAATAGGAAGAGATGAAACGCTCAGTGCGTTTCTGATCCCAAGCATCTCGCCCTATTCGTTATGGTGGTTTAGGAAAACGAAAAATTTCATGTGCGGCTTCTCCTGTATTTTTAGCATATGTCCACAGCACGTCTGATATCACAGGAATGATCTTAGGGCTGCCTATTAACTGTGAGACTGCGTGTTGGGAGGATGCAAAAAATGCATTCAAAATTGCTTGCCCTACGAATGTTTTTTCTAACAACCCAAAATCACGAAACGGAGCTGGGACAATGTGTATTATGGTCTAACATACAATTATCTTCTAGTAATTGTTTGCTGAGATCGCGAAACGTCTGGTTGTCGTAACTAAGGATCGAACAACAACGCATCAGCATTGCGATACAGCGAGGAAATTCCGCCAGCATCCTCGGCACAATGTCACAAGGGCCGATCTTAGATGTATATGGGTTAAGTTAGTTAGATGTATACAGGGTGTTCGTTTCGATTTGCGATAAATTAGACAGGTTACTTGGGCCATTAATAGAAGTTGTCTTGTCTGGTATATCGCCTTTTGGAAAATTCCATAAAAAATATTTTTTTTTTGTTTTCATACATAATAAATGAAATGGTAAGTGTGAGAGAACCTTAAGAATAAAATAAAAGTTAATCTCAGGTGACTGACGGCACATGTCAATATAAGTAACATTAGAATGTAATAAAGGTTGCAATACACATGTTCAGTGATTAAACTTATTTTTTTAATAACTCAATAACGGTAAGAGTTAAAACACTAGTTTCTTAGAGAAATTAATTATATTTGACCTAAATAAGCTTCCCTTAAAGTTATAGCATATGAAGAAAAACACGCTGTATAAATTGTACAGTTTTGAACATGAAGAAAAAAATAATATAAACGAATTTTCTCTCCACCGCCATGATTTCTGTTTTCAAAAATAACCAGCGCCATCTTTTAATTTTTATAAGTCTTAGTACTTACCTATATTATAAGTCCCTCGCTTCAATTTTGTTAATTAGAAATTCTATTACGGAATATTTTGCTAGCTCAGGACTTGAAATTCATACTCTAGATAAATACTAACTTTTGATTAATTGTTGCATAAGTACCTAAGCATATTTCGTTAGAGATATATATGAGAATACTTAAATGGTTATGATTTCCGTTTGAAATATTCTCATTTGCAACAACGCCGAGCACGACTCAACATGCTTGTCATACCTTTACTTCCATATTTTATAAAATTCCGGTAAAGAAGATTATTGTTCGTAACCGCGTCTGATTTGAGACTTTATTCCATTGCTTCCAATACGGGGCGGGCGTGTTTCATGTATTATTCAAATTGTTCAATGATCGCGCGTCGGGCGGCGAGCTCGTTACGGCGGTGCGCTACGCATTCCCCTAATGACACCATTTGCTGAGATTGTAGGAGGCCACCGAGGCCCTCGCTAACTGACGTGATTGAGCCTGATTCCCGATTTCCTTTATCCCATCTGACACAATCATTTAATTATGAAGGCAATGTTTCCAATTCTATCTGAATTTAACGGGATCAACTCAATATATAGGTATCTACCATGGTTATAAACATTATATATCTATGTGTACAATATGTACTTACTACTATTATTAGTGTTATAGTAGTCCCTAGCTCCGTATAATCTACATTTACATAATTATAATCTAATATTAATATAGGCTTGCACTAGAGCAGGATTGATGAAACACTCGGAAATAAATATAGAGAGATTCATCAGTGATAATTAAGTGACTAAGTAGGCACCTCCCTTTAAAGGTTTTAGCCTCATCACACTGATTACTATACAAGTACAAATGTTTTATTTGAAAACCTTACATACGTTTTGCTTCCAAAAATACTAGACCAGACAGAGAAAGAGAGATGGAAATATAAACTTCTCAAATATTCTTTATCTTTATCTTTATCTTTAACTTTTTACCGACTGACGTGGGTAAGTACCTAATAATATTTGCTTAATATTTATTAGTTGGTAACTAATAACTAATATTTTATTAGAGTGGCTTCGAGAAACACAAATTTCTAAACTTGTAAAAAATATTAGCCCATGGACTAATATTACTAGTCTAATAAGGTACGAGAAATAGGCCCCAGGTCGGGGTTCATTACTGAGCTGGCAATAGGTAATTTAGAAAGAGTGAGGGAAACAAACTCTTGAGTGGGGTTGCCCTGAGCAGTTTTCTGTCGCCATAGAGGGTAGTTTTCTTCCGGCTCTGAAGTACGGTCTCGGCAATCAGAGTCTTCTAGAAGGGTACAGGATCAGGTGCCAACAGCTTGTGAAGTTAGAAATAAATCCCAGTTATTTGATAATTTCGAGAAAAGTCTAACGTCTAGTTAAGAGTGACTGTGGCATTGGGTTTTTCGGTAGAATTTATAAGCTGGCGTAGTGAGCCCCAAAGCATTATTTGGTGCTCCTTGATGTAAGTGTATTTTTTCTTTTAATTCTTTTAAATAGAAATGTAGTAAATCTAAATATAATTCTTTGATAAGTATTACAATTTGAGTATGGTTTAGGTTTGTAATAATAATATTTAATTAACGAGAAAGTAAGCAGGAATTCAAGAGTTACTACTAACATTTTCAGAAAGTGTGTAGAATAATATTTTTATATAAATATACCTACCTCTATGAGCGTAATAATGATAGACTGTCGTACTTACTGACAACGAAACACCGATCTTTACAAAATATTGAGGAGAAAATTCTCTAATCTGTTCTACATCGACGGAGTTCTGAAGAAACAAACAAAAAAAACGCCGCTAATTGAGATCCTTTTCCTTTTGTTTCCAAGTTGGTTGAAAATACGTAAAAAACAGCTACTAGCGTGCTACACCGGCCACGAGTAATCGAGCCCGGGATAAATGCATCTAGGTATACAACGTGTATTTTTAATATTACTTCAGACCGTTACCAAATGTAGGTTTCATAACACTATGAACCGATATTGCAAGGTAATTTTAAGTTAGTTTTAGTCTTAGTATAATTATATTGTAATCACTGTAATCAGATAGGTTTTTTAACTTAGTTCGGGATACAGAGGTTCATCCCCGGTAAACTGTGAATTTTCACAAATCGTATATGTACAAATATTGTTATAATTTTTTGAGAACGAATAATAATGTAAGGTTTATACAATCATTTGGAGAACTCAAATTCTGTTAGGTTCTCAAAAATAACTTGATATTTTTACTAACACAGTGCGAAACGTCAAATTATATTTCGTTTCTATCTTATTTATTTAATAGGGTTTTCACTAATTATTTCGGCTGCTTGAGCCAATATTAAATAGTTCGTTAATTAAATATGTAGGTATTTACAATGTTAAAATTTTAAGCTCGCTGAATCTGTTAGTAAATTAAAAAGCAAAAAAGTCTTTGCAGCGCATTCGCCCTTTTACTAATTGGGACTCAATGTTCTTATTATATTTAAAATATCCACGAATTAAGTTTTTCAACTATATTTTAATAAAATCCACTTCGATGTCCTGTCCATACAACGGCATATTGTTAAAAGCGCTGAAACCTACAGAACGTTTATTTTGGCCCGTTGGGAAATTGTGGCACCGCGGCAACCTCTCCATATTAACTAAACTTTAATCTAACCGGGCCGGCCCAGGGGAGACCGGAGCAAGCCTCCATTTTTTTGGCCAGTAAATTTTCTTGAAGTCGGATTCGTGGCAGATGGCCAACACGAACGTATGCTCAAAATAAATATGATATACTTATAATAAACATAAAGTGCAAGGCTTCTTCATGAATCAGAATTTCAATGGATTTTTTATTATTACGTACTGTTACGTATTGTTTTCGTGTTGTCAAAGGCGCATTACCATTTGAGTAATATAGTCTGTCAAACCAACTTTGATAGTAATATTAGTAACAGTAGGCTATATGCATCTCTTTTTTCGAATCTTAACATTAGGATAAGAAAGAGACGGTATGATTTTATCTATCAGCTGTGACTCAAGTGAGAAAAACCCTAGACAAACTATACTTAGGTTTTTTATCTTAAATTATCTAAATTGCCTTAAACCGGGGGGTGTTCCAATAAGATTAAGGGAAATGAAAGGAAAGTATTCAAAAAATTGTTTTAGTAAAGAGACTTATCTTTTTTTACTTTATTTTAGGAAACAAAATGTTTATTTTGAAAACTATAAACAATATTACCTATACAGAAACAATAAACTAGAACTTACGAAAATACAATACTACTAAATTATAAATAAAAAAATTGCAATCGGTATCGTGCCCAGAAGGCAGGCAGCATTGTCACGTTGAATGGCACTGCTGATCCGCTCTGCTAGTGTTGATAAACCAGCCTTCTGGTCACGCGTCAGATCTTACAGCTTAAGCCGCAACTCTTTGAAGACCCTGTGGGCGCTATCCCCCCAGGGTCTTAAGGTCTCCAGTCTGCAAATGGCTCAAATATGAAACCATTGCCTATGGATGTATATTTGCGCCGCTTGTTTTTTTTTTGAATAAATGATTAAATTACAAAATATTAACGAAACAGTGTTAAGTTCAACCTGCATTTATAAATACCATTACCTAATTTTATTTTCGAGTACCTAGAAAAACATCAATTTTCAATAAAACGTTGATATTTGAGAAAATTTATTGATTTGATATTCAAGTTTTTTTTTGTTTTTCCGAAGCCCGTAAATATTATAAAATACTCATAAGCAATTGCCTATTATAAATATTGGATGAACTACACTACCTATAAAGTGTCATAGGTAGGTCGTAAGTCAGATATTAAACGTGAAATTATTTAATACTTCAGATGGGCGCTACAATAGTATAAAGAATTTATTTTATTATTATTTTTTGATTAAATAATTATTCAATCAACGACTCCACCGTTCTCTGTTCGCCTAATACCACCAAATTTCCTAACCCTATTTATAAGCATTGCTCTTTAATATTGATAGATTGATTATGTGATACGTCATATTACTCGTACTAGAACCGGTACGTCACGTGAACGGAGGGATGAAGTAAATAAAATACATATTGCAATGTTGATTTTGCTTTTGAAGCAGAAATAGTATTTGCGGCTCAATGGTGGTGCAGTGGGCGCTTGACAGATTGCACTGTGCCCAGACCGACGGGCGGGAGTCTTTGCACACACAACACACCTTCTGTGTATAGATAGCAGTAGATACCTAGTCGTGCTCGACTGTATGAATGAAGCCGAATGTCAGGAAACATGTTATAGAAATATATGCACCTACAAATAATTTTAGTCTCGAAAATGACCGGTAAAGTTAACTTGCGTAATTTATAGTCTGTCAAGGAAGTTAAAACATAGTAGTCTCGATTTTGCGACAGCAATATTACATAAAAGAACAAAAAAAAATGTTACTAATATAATTATTGAAAGCCATACTTATAATTACCAACAACCGTGATAAAACGGTGAGTTTGACCTGCCCCAAATAGCTCGGAGAAAATTCAGATAAAAAAAGCGGCATTGAGAAAAAAAATACATGAATATTTTCTTGCAACACTTTTGCGAAAATCACTATATTTGGTGGCTTATTTGCTAGATCCGTATTAAATTAAATGGACTCCAAAGGAAAATTCAGCCGGCAAATAAGTTTTTTCTCGTGCCTGGACAACAATTGCCTACAAATCACACAGATACAACAAGGTAGATTAAATAAAACGAATTCCAGTCACGAGCTATAATTTTAATGAATACAATTTTGATTTATTGATATCTAACCAACAACATCTGAGTAAGGAACCATAATCACCTTACTAAATGATCTACGGGGAAGCTAACCCCTAGTCCACATAATTAATAAGTACATAACTTTGAGCACGTTTGGATCGACTACCTCGTCGCTCTGTAAATAGTGGTCAATAGTGTGGTTTGAATACGCTCCAACTACGAAGGGCAAGTTGCCTTCAAATCCTTCGATATAGCTATTGAATCTTATAAACTTGAATTAGAATTTGTAGCCAACTATCGGAACGAGGTAGTACTTACTCGAAGAGAAACTTTGATGCCTGAGTGTGATCAGTGATACAAAATTAATTTGTCTCTATTACGCTTGGCATGCATAATTTATGTCAACGATCAAATCTCATTTTAGACAAAATTATTTGATCTAGACTTTCCCGGTAGCCTAGTTATGGATTTCTGAAATATTAAAATGAGCAATACTTAATTGCGTAAATGCTTTGAAAAGCTTGGCTGTAAGCTTATACACAAATAGGTAATTGAATTAACTATAGTTCTTGCTTTGAACTACCTAGAGCTTTCATAACTGTATGTATAGCGATAAAGAGGGCCAGCTTGGGCTGATAATACCTAATTACACCGTTCTGCAGTAGGAAAAAAAACTAAATATATGGCAGACTTTTCATAGCATTTCACATCTTACACATATCGTGAAACACGTTCGCAGATACAATTACGTTACTTAATACTTTAATAAATATCAATAATTAGAACTAAAAAATATGTGATCTCAAGCTTGTTAATACCAAGACTGTGTTCTGAAAGTGCGTGTTTGTGAAATAATGCAAGTTTGTTTATTTATTTTTTTAATAAACCGACTTCAAAAAAAGGTTTTCATTTTTTTTGTTGTATGTGTGTTACCCGATATCTCCGAGAATATATATTTTGTGATCGAACGTGTATAACCCCGTGATGGTCCCGTTGGCACCAAGTTGCGGTATGATGATGGGAACTTGGAGAAATCGAGGGATCTCTTCAAATGTTATAGGTACATGTATGGCGCTCTTGGTAATTTTCATTAATTTACAAGAAAATGCATTGAGAAAGTAGGATTTGAGGAAACCAATGATGGAAACAAATCGGGGATTTTAGAGAAAAGTCGGTTTTTAATTTTTTTTATTTGATGATTATATTTTGTTTTCTACTGGCCTTCGGTATACTTACGTAAAATTGACAAGATCTAAGTGTTTAGTCTATGTCGGTATGTTTCCTTTTTAGGGTTCCGTAACTAAACGTAAACTAGGAACCCTTTTAGTTTCGCCATGTCCGTCTGTTCCTCTGTCTGTCCACAGCACAGCTCAGTGGCTGTTAGTACTAGAAATTTTCAATTTGGTACAGGTACATACATACCTATTAATCACGTCGATTAAATGTTGAAATGAGAAGTACAAATAATCTATATATTCATGATTTTATATATGGTATAAAACGGTGTCTTCTAACTTTTGATCCGTTTGTTCAAAAAATATGAAAAAATTATGAATACTTAAAATAAAACTATTTCGAACGTAATCGGTTCAGCCTTTTTGGATGGTTACGGAACCCTATACTGAGCATAGCCCGACATGTTCTTGGCCGGTTTTTATTGTTAATGTAATACGAGATATGTTTTATGAGCCTTTGGGAACGCATTTATAATTTGGGAATTTTCTTAGTTTTGTTTTGATGACCATAATAATATAAAAATGTAAAACATACCAACACGAGCGTGGCTAAAGTTGATTTGATTGCAATTTGCAATTAATAATTTATTAAAATGTCAACGTCAAGGAAGGAAACGTTTGTATGGAAAAAGGCGGCTTCCATTTTCTCTTAATTACACTACATATATAATTATACATAAGTACTACACAACAAACTCGCTATGTATGTTTATTGGGATGGTCCGCGATTGTATAACGTTAAAATATACCAAGTTTCATAATTTTATCTCAACTCCAAACCGGTGCTCAATGCCGTTTAAAAATGGAATATTGCATGAAACCCTTAAAAAAATATTTTATGTTTCTCTCTTTTTTATGTAAGTAATTGTTTTATACCATTTCAAAACAGGAATTATAAGTTAAGAAGTAAAAAAAAATACATTTATTTAAATTTTTTATAAATTATTCAATTCAAACTTCTTAACGCAAATTCAAATAAACATAATAAATAGAAATAAAATTGTTTTCTACTTTGTTACTTAAACATTTTATATTTAAATAGTCTAGAAGCAATAACTGAAATAAAAATTTAAGTATTAGTAAAATGATTTTTTTCTGAATTCATACAAAATAAAAATCCTCAAAACGTTGAGCACCCCTTAGTAGTTGAAATTAAGTTAATATATTTAGTGTATTTTATCAGCATCATAGGTCTAACAAAATGAGGGGGTGCCCCAACGGAAAAAATAAATATGATTTTTTGGACCACCCTAATGTTTATATATTTATGCTCAGAACACACTACGACACTGACACTCCACACAAATATCAACATTAGTGTCGATTGCTTCCACATGGCAAGCAATTTTTGGTGTCAACACTAGTGTAGACTGTAAACATCTTAGTGTCCCGGTTCAAGTGTATTGGCTGTCTACGTGGATCGATGCTACACTGCAATTCTTTGTAGTATATACATACATACATTCACTCGCTATGAACCGCCGTCCTGCTACATCGATTGTCGCAATATGTGTTTCAATTAAAATCTTTGATCAAAGAGATCGTTATGGGTTCAAAATTGGATTAAAAGAAAAGTACAGCTAGGGGCTATAATATAGAATATACAGGGTGTAAGTCTAATACGGGCGAAGCTCTTAACGGGTGTTAGTTTACGACATAATAAGTACATTCAAATAACTTTTACTTAAAATTAGAGCAACAAAATTTTCCATACAAAATAATTCGGCGCGCAATGTAGAGCAACATACGCGAGTTAAACACTCGTTGACAGCTAATTTCAAAAGCAGATGACATAACTGACATGTCAAGAATAACAAATGTTCGTACCTACATTGCTGCTCCGATAATCTTAAAAAAAATCTGCTGGGTCGTAATTAAGAGTAACTTTAAAAAAACCTTGTAATCCATGATTACACTAATGAATCTCATGCTTGGTTTAATTGATCGCCCGTATTAGATTTACACACTGTGGATTAGATAGGGCAGATAATAATTGATTATATTATAATCAATTATTGATTATAAGATTATAAGATAATAATTGATTATATTATAATCAATTATTATCTGAACTGGAAAACGAAAATCCAGAATACCACAGATACTCCCAGCTTTTCTTTTTTTAGTTTTCTTGACTCATTATTGTACTGAGTTCTCAAATTATGCAGTTTTCTATACAGGGTGGCCAAAAAATAAATACACTCTCGCGGCCAGTGAGGTTTGGGAAGACAGAATAAGCCTTTTAGACGTAGATTTCGGAAGTACTAGTTCTAAGTAGTTATAGTACAAAAAAGCCAAAATAAAGCCCGATTTAGACGGTACGAGGTTCTCGCCTCGGCCGTACGATTATCGTAGTAGGTACGAGAAAAAATATTATCATGTAACCTATTTGAGTTAGTGTAGGTACTAGGTATTCAGAGTACTCAGTTGCCATCATGAGTGCATTGCAAGAGGCAGTTTTGATTGTTCGGGATTTTTGAGACAAGAAATAAAAATAAGATAGAAAATCTTTTCTTTTTTCGTACCTGTAAATATTGACTGCGCATATTTTTAATTTTCATTGTTTTTTTCGTCCAAACTTTTCAATTGCCAATTCATTCGAAAATAAATGAAGTGCAGCAACTCTTGCATCTCTGATTTTGTAGTTAATATCTTCCGTGTTCCATCCATAAACATTCGTAGATTCGATAAAACTTTACAAATTTAATATTTTGTCTCAGTACACAAAACACACAAGAAAGTTTTTCTTTTGATATAACACTGCTGCACGAAAAGCTGGTGTATTTCACTTATTTTTTTAAAACCGCGTCACGGCAACTCAAGAGCTTAATTTATAATATTAAAATAAATGAAACTGAAATAATGCGTGAAAGCGAAAATATAATAACGAATATCTCTTCTCGCTCTTAAATTTTTATTACGCACCACGCACCTAAATTTAAAACGGTAACCATACCTACTGTGGAACTTATAATTGATCAATTTCTTCAACATGCAAAAATACACAAATAATAGACATACCAAGAAATTACTATTAATGTCCTAATTAATTTGTCCTATTTAACGCATATCAAAAGGAACACCCTGTATAGCAAGGTTAATTACAATAATAGTTATGAGATACTCAAAACAAATAGATTGTGTATGTATACACGTATAAATATATTGTAGCAGAATTACTAACGAGTAATTCTGGTACAATATATTAAACGTAAAGATAGGTAATTTAAGACTAGGTAGGATAGGCAAATACTGGACTACTCGTTCCAAAACTTTATTCATTTATTTTCTAAAATAGGTCAATTGAATTACCAAGAGGAAAGCTGCAGTCTTTGTTTTAACAAACGCGAAAAATACAACATCCTTTTAGAAAGGAACGAGTTAGCTGTTGTTCGAACAAATCTCGCTCAGGTGAACTAAGTAGGCACCGCTGCTCCAATTCGAATTGTTAAATGCAGTAATCCAGTAGACTAGTTGCGCACACATTCACCAAATGGCTAGAGCATTTTATCTGTTAGTAGCCACGAATTGGTGAAAATGAGTTACCCTCCGAGTATAGAACAGTATTTTCATTTAAATGCGTACCTACCGAATTAACTTTCTTATACAATCTAATTCTTTCTAATTCTTATTATGGTGCATACAACCTATAGCAAATTAGTATTCGTAGAAAATATATTTCAATAACCTATTTATACTTCAACCTAATATTTTCAAACGAAACAAACAAACTTAAGTAGGTAGGTAATAAAAAAGCTAGATAGGTGCCTATACTTAGTATAAATCTATTAATATGAAACCAAGTACAACGTTTGATTAAAGTATGGTATGTAATGAAATATTTTATGAGATTTAACTTATTAATTTTGTAAGTTGGTGTTATTTCAACTCGAGTGTATTTGTGAAACATTATTCATTCCAATATTCGAAATCAAAGCGTTACATCGCTAAAAATAGCAGCAGCAGTAACGAATAGCGGAATACGCAAACGACGGTATTGGAAATTTTTTTATCTATTTTAGGAAATAAATTAAAACAATATTGGATTTATTGAGTAAAACGCAGTGAAAATAAATAAAAGACTCTAAAAGTACCGTTTTGTAAACATTGTGCCTACACAATATTTCGACTGTCTGCGTTTGGATAGGCAAGCTTTGTGTATTTTGCTTTACAAAACAATTGTTCGCAACAAAGGCATCCAACGAACAAGAGAGGTCCTGATGAACTCCAGAATTGAAACGAGCAACACTTTTTAAATCACGCATGTTAGAGGTGTAAGTACATACTCTAAACTAAGTTTTCATTGCTTGTTGCACTGTGTATAAGGAATTGTAGGTATACCACGAATTATTTAAGTATTGATACGATGTAGATGAACTAGGTTCTAAATTTATTTTGTTATTTCATGACGTGATTTTTTTTACATATCTATTAGTTTTATTATTTACTGCAATTAAGAATCATAAATCATTTAAAAAAAAATTGGAATTCTTAATTATAAAATATTCAAATCGATATCTTAAAATGCTCTAATCTCGAAATTTAAAATTAACAAAGCCAATTATTGTGACATAATATTTAGATTTCCGTGCGTGAGTGGGAGATTTAATTT
>JALPQI010019420.1:0-16546 GCA_025490895.1 Thaumatotibia leucotreta
GTTAGAAAGAGAAAAGCGATCAGATTAGGGTGCATAACCACTCACTTGCTTTGATTTTTGGGATAGACTCTGTCTATGTAAAATAAGAGTGATGACATGTAACAAAAGCTACATGAAGCAAGAGTGGTTAGCCAAGTTGCCAATCGCTGACGCTTAATCGTCAATCGTAAACGAAAAGCATCAGCTAACTGTCTTTGTCCCACTAATACGAAAGAGTGACAGAGAGGGAAAACTACGATACGCTACTAAGCGTTAGCGATTGGCAACTTGGCTAAGCATCCTCGTCATAAACTTATTGCTTTCTCATTTAGGTATAAAACAGCAACACTATTAAATGTAAATCAGTGGACCTTATAACAAATTACGATTATAACGATTATAGCTAGCAGTGTGGTCGACGGTACATACTAATTTCAACGTGACAGCAATGACTACAAACGATAAAAACAGAACCATCATAAGCCTGTAGACCTGGTAGGTCATGGAAAGAACATCGTGCCAATAGTCTCATTCACGACAGGTAAGTTACTCCTCCATTAGCGGAAACTTACTAGCGGTCTATCTCGTCGTCCGACAATCGCCGAAACAAAGGCACATAAAGTAGGGTCCCCGTATTGTCGTCGCTCTACGAGAGCGAATCGGGTCATTCCTGAGGATACCGGTGAAGCTTGAGCTCGGGAGTTTTTAGATTGGCATCGTCTTTTGTAACTCCTGTGCGTTGTCTTCCTTCTTCTTCTCCCCTGGCGTATCTTCATGAGTGAGAGACAGTGACGACCGAGGCTACTACTTTCATACTGCGTCGTGCCTAATGTATGGTATCCTGATATGTGGCTTTAGTGTCTGAAATTATTTCTAGGAGTAATTGGAAGCTTCAGGCATCAAACATGAACATTTTATGGATTGGATAGTCATACTCACGGTCATAAATATGTAACTATATTTCTTTGCCTTAATCTTTTGGAATGAGATTGAGAGGGCAGAAAGAATTGTAGGTACCTATTGATAAGGATGACCTTGAAAGTTCGACACTAGCTGCCACAGGTCCTGTTGCCTAGTCACACTTGTGAATCCCTACGTTAGTGTACCAGGGATGCAAATTATTGAACGTGGTTCGCGAGACGCCCTCTAGATGACTTCGCCTCGCCCGTATTTGCTAAGAGGGAATGACACTCGTATCGCTATCGCTGGGCATCGTAAGCGCACTCAAATTGGTTTATTGAGATTGCGTACGCTCTATGGATAAGAACAAATCGTCCCGCTTTTCACCGGCAGCCTTGTCCCTGCACAGATAAAAAGACACCTTAATTTCGATAAACAATTTTATAAAATAGGTACGTAGATTGAAAAATATGACTGGACTTGATAGTGTCGCTCTTATAAGACAAACGTACAGTCCCAATTGGAAACCTAATGCCACTTGGGAAATAAATATGTTAAAGCGACCTTAACAAAATCTTAGATTACTACTTGATGGTTTGTCATGGTTTTAGAGGGTTATTAGGGTTCCATATGGTTAAGAGTGCCAGTGCTCCTTGTTAATAACCTAATACATGTCGATCTTATATTATTTGTATTATTACACTCGTTGTAATAGAAATGACTAATGATTGTCTTCTATCCGATCGATACTAAAGGTATCAAACATTGGTAGGTACATTGTTTTAGACGGAAATTGAATCAATTATACTTAATTATTATTGCAGTCCTTTTTAGGGTTCCGTAGCCACGCCAGCATCCACTAAAGTGGTCATCGAGTATGCTGTCAAAGTATGTACTTGCTGATGGATAAGATTTATTTTCGTTGTTCATTAGTAGATATACTGGCGTGTATGTCACAATTTGATGCGAGAGGGAAGGCGTTGAAAAGGTTAATTCGCGTGTGTTCATTGAGAAGAAGTTATTGAGTAACTTGTGTGGTACCAAAAGGAGTAATACTTAAAGTCTTTCAAAGTATTCGCCCTCACATATCACCATAACGACCGCTCAATACCGCATTGTACATTCAATTTATACTGACCACAGGGCATTTTCTCTCTTAACGTACCATCCAGCAGATAATGTTACTGCGATGCTATTTACCGGCCGTTTCTCAAATTGTGTGCAAAAATAAAATATCCGATATGGATTTACGGAGCGACGATTTCTTTCTTTGTAGCACGAAATGTAATGGAAGCGTGTAAGCGACACGCTCACTTGACTGCGGTATCGAGAAACACTTGGAGCGAAAATGCAAGTATGGGTAATAATAACGAGATACGCTTATTGCTGCAGTGGATCGAACATGTTAATATAAATTGGGTCAAACATCGTTGTCTTATTTTCTGTCCCTAAAAATCGTGACGGAGTGGTGATTTTTGTATGATTTCAATTTCTCATGCCTGGATTAAAATCTAGCGTGAAAAATAAAAGCCAAAGCACTGATTTTCTTATATCCTAAGTCGAAAAGGCAACTAAAAGCGAGTATGAAACAAGACAACGAAAATAATTTTTGACCCAATTATACAACAGTCAAACACAGGATAAACTCACATAAGAGACATTTTGATAATTGTTGCTTAGGTAGGTAATACGCATACCTATCTATAAATAATAATAGTGAAGTAGCCTAGTGAATGTCAGCCTTCGTAGCCTAGTTGGTAGTAACACGAAGCTGGAGATTCCGGGTTCGAATCCCGGCGAGGGCGTTTGTGTATTTATTTATCACAAATATTTGTTTCTTGGTCATGGCTATCTATTATAAATACATATTTATATGTATCTTCCTATTATACTGGGTGGAAAATCGAATGCCACTAACTTGAATATTGTAAATAGAACATTTTGTTTTATAAGGACCCAATATTTTGACACTGCTGCAAATACCATATTTACGCTTAAGCTTTGCAGTGCCGAAATTTTGGGTGCTCATAATTTCATAAAGCAAAATTTACGTAATTACTTACATAATATGATATAATATAACACTGTAGCTTAAAATTTTCATGGTTTTACGACACCGTTCGTCTTTTTACGTCGTTGTAATGATTTGCCAAACTTTACGGGAAAACTATGACAATTCTCAATTACATATACGAGTAATATCTAGGGGTCGGAACTATGGGTGCAAAACTTCAACAAAACTTTTCAAGTGGACTTGATACAGGGGCGTAGCTACTGCCGTATCTGCCGTATCAATTATGCGGGGTCCCCGGGCCACGGGGGCCCCCAAAGTGTGGAAGGAAAAATAATAAAAACTTTCTAATTTATATTACCTCCATATAAGGGCCTCCAAAAATTTTTTATACGGGGCCCCGACAAGGCACGCTACGCCACTGACTTGATATAGCACATACATCCATAAATATACCTACATATCTAATATCTATATACACACTCACACATTGTAAGTTAAAGATTCCGAGACAGGGAATAAAATTGGATACAGATTTTTCAATAATATTCGTATTTTTCTTGGCCAAAGTGTTTCCATTATGTCAAATTGTCAATTTTAGAATTTGTTAAAGTTTTGCACCGACATCACAAATAATCACAAGCTTCAATCGAGCCTTATAATAAATCTTCACAAAAATACACTTCGAACATGTTTATTATGTAACTCCCAAGCACACACAGCAAATGAGAAAGATGCGAGTGCAGTTGAAGTTACGTCACCTGGACGCAATGTGAATGTCCTGCAATGTTATGTTAATAACCACGGTAGTTGCCGCTAACTAGTCTTAGACGAATATGCTTGTCCGGTAGATTGACTACAGTAGCCGTACCATGAGCTACCGCCGCGTTATTTACGCGCGTTTACTTTCCATCAGAAGGCAGAGTATGGTAATAATAATAACTTATAAAGTACCTAGACTTGGCCCACGAGATAACCGCCATGTGGGATGTTGACTCGACGATGATAAGTCCCGATAGTCGTTACAGCGAACGGTTTAATAGCGAAGAGTCTCGTCCAACATCTTAAGAGTCTCTCGCTAGATGGCTGGATCAAGGGTCAGATATAGAAGGCGGTAATCCTGGACACGGCGCGGATAGTCCGTCGGTTCCTCTCTCTGCGACCTTAACCATCGGCAGCTTGGGCCCGCCCCGTTGCTGGCGGCAGTGGCGGCACCCTAGGTTAGGTTTTATTATGTGTTTAATTTTTTTATTGTTTTTGTATGTTGTATTGTATTCTACTTTTATAACCATATTATAACTACCTAGCCTAAGAAAATATTGAAATAAAGAGAATAAGTAACTTATAAAAAACGTCTCGATCGCGTTTACGTTTTTATCGTCATTTGTTTAAAATTGACGATGAAAACGTAAACGCGATCGAGTTTTTTATAAGTTATTACCTACACTCGGCCTTCTGGCTCACTCGCGCCAATATGCAAGGGCGAGCGGGATGGAGATAAAGTAAACGTGTAATAACGTAGCGAAATCTCATGGTTGGGCTCTGTAGCCCGAAAACACGTTGCATACTGTTATGCAACGTGTTTTCTGGGGCCTATTCGAGTCATTTTTATAAATACGATGTGACTCTAGTTCTGCAATCATAGGACAAAGATGGGTTCATAATCATTCATTTGGATAATTTATAGCATGGACAAAGTTACAATATTTTGTACATGCTACAGATTATAAATGGTAGTTGTGGTTGGTAGGTATAAGAGCCAGTAGCCTATCCGAATGTTGATTCAAAATAAATTAAAAAAGGTTTGTAAAATCATTGTAAATTTTAAACATTATGAAAATTCCTTTTAGTTAAACCTTTTGAGTCATTTTGATACATTTTTTTGTATTGCTTTTCAACAATAGATATCACTACGAGTAATAACTTGAAGAATAAATTTAATGTCTAGTCAAATAATTTCAGTGAATAATATAATCCTGTTTGGTTCAAAATAAGTTCTGAATTTAAACTAAACACGACTAGACATAAGCGTGAACTATTCCCGCATTCATTTTCCCGCATTTCACTCAAAGGCTAATAGTACATTGTGCATCAAGGGAGCAAGCACGGAATTACTAATGACTCTAATGAGAGTGTTAGAAGCCCGACGCCGTAGACGGAGGGCTTTTAATGACTCGAGTTAGTAATCCGCTTACCGATCGTGATGCATAAAATGTTTTTCATCACACTTTCCGAAAAAAATAAGTTTTAAGACAAAATATTATTTAATGACGTACTGATGTTTCTATTACTCCCTAGGGAATTTCACTTTTCTATTACTCCCGCTATGCATGCAAGTAATGGCGCGCTTATACAGCAAGCGTGATGAAAAATGTATTAAATAAACATGAAAGCCATACATTCCGGGCGTTCGTTTAGAGAGGAGAGTACCCGGCGCACGCGCAAATAATTTGCTGAACACGACCGGCCAATTAAACCGTATTATAATATAACACTCCGGGCAGTTCCTGCTCGCCTGCCCGCTAAAGGTGCATTCAAACCAAAAGAGCATTCGCTATTCTAACCCCCCACTCTACGAAATTCGATCGTCACACAAAATGTGATTGGTTGATTTCGTAGAACGGGGGATAGAACAGCGAATGCTCTTTTGGTTTGAATGCACTTTTAGCGATCGGCATTCTTCCAAGTAATTGTTATCGTTCCTCTATGATAATGTTATAATAGTAGGTACATTTCGATACAAGTGCAAAAAAAATTTACGACTTTTTTCATAACAAGTAGGTACCTTAAAAAGAGAAAAGAGAGAGGAAAATAGTACATTTGTGCGGGAAAACTTTTTTTCGGCGAGGGTGAAAGTTGGAGCCCGAGTGAAACGAGGGCGACAATCACCCGAGTTAAAAAAAAGTTTTTGTACGTGTAAGGGACGATTTTTTTCCTAACTAGTGCGCAAAAACGAACTTTGCGCACGCTTAGCGCGCGGTAATTTCTCTTTTTGACCCACTTGTTATGAAAAAAATCGTCCCTTACACGTACAAAAACTTTTTTTAACTCGGATGATTGTCGCCCTCATTTCACTCGGGCTCCAACTTTCACCCTCGTCGAAAAAATTTTTTTTTGCACTTGCATCGAAATGTACTATTTTAGTGCAGATGGTGCCTTTTTTCGAAGGTGAGTGAGGTACTCGCCGTTTATGTTGATACCCAGCCTTCTCCGGTCCAGAGTCTTAAAGACATCCTCCAGTGCAGCGGTAAACAGCTTAGGGGAGATGACATCTCCCTGCCTAACTCCCCGCTGCAGCAGAATAGGCTTCGAGCTCTGGTCTTGGAGTCGGACTGACATTGTGGCGCTCTCGTACAAACACTTCAACACCTCGATATAGCGGTAGTCGACTTGGCACCGTTGGAGAGACTGTAGTACTGCCCAGGTTTCGATCGAATCGAAGGCTTTCTCGTAGTCCACAAACGCTAAACAGAGGGGCAGGTTATATTCTTCGGTCTTCTGTATAACCTGGCGAAGCGTATGGATGTGGTCTACGGTACTAAAGCCTCTTCGGAAACCGGCTTGTTCGGGAGGCTGGAAGTCATCAAGCCTGCGTGCAAGACGATTCGTAATGACTCTTGAAAACAGCTTATAGACATGGCTCAGAAGTGATATGGGTCGGTAGTTCTTCAATAAAGCGTTGTCACCTTTTTTGAAGAACAGTACCACCACACCTCTGTTCCATGCCTTTGGCGTTCTCCCTTCCAGTAAGACGGAATTAAACAACTTCTGAAGGGCCATAAGGACCGGTTTACCACCCGCCTTCAGAAGCTCAGCTGTAATTCCGTCCTCCCCAGGTGCCTTGTTATTTTTCACCTTCTCCTTCACTTAAAATCATCCCCCAGTGCCTCTGCAAATCATATCAATAGCTACTTCGCTAATATCGGTAAGCAACTGGCGGTAAATATAAACCCGGATAAAAATATACAGCATACATACTTATTAAATTTTCCTTCTCAGCCAAACTCTTTTTTATTGTCCCATACTGACCATGCCGAAGTTAATACAATAATATCAAACCTTAGAAGTGATAGCGCACCAGGCTGGGATAATATCCCTAACATATTTCTAAAAAAGGCAAAAACTGTGGTGATTCCTCTAATTACACATTTGGTCAATGTTTGTTTTGACACTGGAATTTTTCCAACTCCACTAAAACAATCTATCATTACACCGATATATAAACATGGGGACAGAGAGGATGTCAATAATTACAGACCAATATCTGTACTACCAGCACTTTCAAAAATATTAGAGAAGTTACTAAATATTAGATTGCTCAATTACTTAAATAAGTTTAACTTGTTATCCTTTTCTCAGTACGGGTTCAGACCAGGTAAATCTACTGAAGATACCGTATCTGCTCTAACCTCACTAATAACTGAACATCTTGATAGAGGGTCTAAATGTATGTCTGTATACTTGGATCTCAAAAAAGCGTTTGATACAGTCTCTGTCCCCATACTGTTACACAAGTTGGAAAGAATGGGGATTAGAGGTATTCCACTTCGTCTCCTCAAAAACTATCTAACAAATAGGAAACAAAGGGTAAAGTTGGGAGACTCCAGTTGTACCAGTGAAGATGAAGATGTGACGTACGGAGTACCTCAAGGCTCTGTGCTTGGTCCAACGCTATTTCTAGTTTATATTAACGACTTGTGTAACTTAAAGATCCCACACGCAAAAATATTCTCGTATGCTGACGACACCGCCATCGTCTTCACTGGTACTTCATGGGAAGACATTCGGAAAATCGCAGAGTCTGGATTGGAAATTATTAATTTATGGCTCAAAAACAACATCCTCACGTTAAACACTACAAAAACAAATTACATATGTCACAGCATATACAGTAACACTCAACCAAATCATAGTTTTAGTATTAAAATACATAGCTGCTGTAACAATGTACTGAACTGCTGCCAGCAAAATTGTCCGACTATATCAAAAGTTGATAACACTAAATATCTGGGTGTTTATGTGGATCGGGGACTTTCTTGGTACCAGCATCTCGAATATGTCATATTACGACTACGAAAACTTAATTGGATTTTTAAACATATGAGACATGTTGTGCCAAGGACTGACCCCGGTCAGCAGGGCAACAGCAGAGATATTTTAAAAGAGATATATGTATCATTAGTGCAATCCGTATTAACTTATTGTTTACCTATCTGGGGAGGCGCTGCCAAGACTCGTTTTATAGATGTAGAGAGAGCTCAGCGAAGTCTCCTCAAGATTATGTACTTTAAGAAGATGCGGTTCTCGACTGACGAGCTTTATCAAATGTGTAACTTGCTTAGTGTTAGGAAACTATATGTTTTAACCTCTATTCTAAGAAAACATAAAACTACAATTTTTGATTGTAACCTTCTGAAAAAACGAAGGAAAGACATTGTAATGCGTCAACCGAAAACCTACACCACTTTTGCGAATAGACAATATAACAAACTGTCATCACATTTATATAATATTTTGAACAAGAAATTTGATATATACACAAAGTTACAACATGATGTGAAACAAATTATAACTACATGGTTATTAGATAAAAAATATGACGAGGTGGAAGACTTGCTAGGATATGCAGCCTAGCCAGGTCTCACCGTAAAACTTACAAATACAGATATGATCCAACTCCTGCATGCACCCACGCATTCACAGACGCGCACTCCTCGCACGCGCGCGCGCACACACACACACACACACACACACACACACACACACACACACACACACACACACACACACACACACACACACACACACACACACACACACACACACACACATACACAAACACACACGCACATACACCATTAACATGAAAAAATACAGTCTTAAGCATGTACCTATATGTCTTACTATTTATAATTAATAAATTGTAGTAATGGAAGAGCGGTGCCTCCCAGCACAAGTTATTTTCTAAATAACTTACAGGGAGACATTGGCAATTGTAAGTTTCACACTGGATTATAAACAATAAAAGATTTTTGATTTTTTTTTTTGATTTGATTTTTTTGATTTTTGAGCTGTTCAAGAGCCATTCTAATCTCGCACAGGCTGATGTCCGGGATGTCTTCTGTGTAGTGTCGGGTCAGTCTAGCTCTGAGGTCTTCCGCTAGATCAACTTCAGGTCTGCTAGTTGACGTGTACAGCTGTCCATAAAAACCGATTCTACCATCCTCAGTCTTTAATTTGGCGAGCTGGCGTTGCCCAATAGACAGATCCCTTGCAAAAACTTTAGAGCCCTTGTTCCGCTCGATGGCTTCTTCTATACACTTGTTACGGAATTGGCGCATATCGCGTTTGAGGGACTTAGAGATCTGTCTGTTGAGCTGCCGGTATAAAGTCGCATCAACTGAGGATTGTAGAACCAGTTCACTCCTTTTTTCCATTAGTTCCTGAGTGGAGTCTGAGAGCTTTCTGGTCTTATTTGTCCGTTGGGCCTTAAAAAACTTAGACCCAGCGCTATGGACAGCTTCCACAAACCCGTCGTTGAATACGTCCACATCATCGCCTAGGCAATCGAAACGGTTTTGGAGTTCCAGCTGAAAACTCTCGGGGTTTTGAAGATGCAGGACGGAGCGTAGACTTCATCAGTCGCGAGCGTTCTAGCTTAGGACATATATTCAACGTGCCTCTTACCAAGCGATGATCGCTTCCGGTTTTAACCGTACTGATCACAGAAACATCGTTGAATATATGTCTCTTCGTCGACATGATGAAGTCGATCTCGTTTTTAGTTGCACCGTCGGGACTCATCCAAGTCCATTTTCTGTGCTCGCGTTTCTTAAAGAAGGAGTTCATCATGTAGAGTCCCTCCTTCTCCAAGAAACCAGCCAGCAGATGGCCCCGGTGGTTCCGACGTCCAACCCCAAATTGCCCCACCCTCAGCTCGTCACCATCTCTCTTGCCCAGTTTCGCGTTGAAGTCCCCCATAACAACGGTGAAGTAGGTTCTGGAGCTATGCATGGCTTTTGAGATATCATCATACATAGCCTCCACCTCGTCGTCGGAGTGTTTCGAAGTCGGCGCGTACACCTGTATGACCTTCAGCGAGTATCTCTCAGATACTCTGAGTATAAGGTACGCCACCCTAGCCGACACACTCTCGATCTTCACCACGTTGTTTACGAGGGACTTGTGGACGATGAACCCGACACCTCCCTGGCACTGTTGGTCGCCCTCCCGGAAATAGAGCAAGTTGCCGGACTTTAGGATTATCGTGTCCTCGCCCTCTCTTCGGACTTCTGATAATCCCACAATGTCCCAACGCAACTTGCTCAATCCTTCCTCCAGTTCCACTAACTTTTCGTCGGTCCGCAGTGTACGTGTGTTATAAGTTGCCAGGGCCAGGGGTCGTCGGTGGTGGTAGCCGGATCTTTGCCGGAGATTCTTAGCATCCCTGACCCCGCTAGCACCCTGGCCGCTACCATAACCAGGGCACCGGGGGTCGCCGGAACCTCGGGGCAGCGGCCATTTTTATCTATTCATTAGGAGGTAAATGCCCATAATCGCTACGCTGGGCAAGCGGATTGGCGATCGCAGTAATGTGTCTAATATGGTGACGCTGCTGCCCATCATCAAACTTTTATCAAATAGTGGTCAGTGACACTTCAATCCCTTAGTCGACTCTTACGACACCCGCAGGAGGAGTTGGGGTGGTGACAAATGTATTCTTACTGCCGTCACCACATGGCAACGGTTCTTGAGTGGCGGCCACGTACCGGAAGGCGTAGCGTGGGTAGGCCCCCCACAAGGTGGACTGATGACCTGGTGAAGGTCGCAGGAGTCCGCTGGATACGGGTGGCGCAGGACCGGTCATTGTGGCAATCTTTGGGAGAGGCCTATGTTCAGCAGTGGACGTCTTTCGGCTGATATGATGATGATGATGATGATGATGGTGCCTTTTTTACGCGCTAGTGCGAGAAGTGGTTCATTTTACGTCAGGTCCAAAACTTCGGAGGGTCATCTATATTAAAAAACGTCGTACGAGACACGTACAAAAAGGAAATCCGTCGATTTAAAACATCGCCACTCGTTTCGAATTTCATGTTTGTGTCGTAATGTACTATTTCAGTAGGAACAAACGGTGATTTTTTTACGCACTAGTGCGAAAAGTGGTTCATTCATTCGGCCCTACGGCGAACGCGAACTTCGAAATCCGTAAATTTCGAGGATTTGTCTCTCTCACTCTAATGACGCTTCCGTTGAAGTGACAAAGTAATAGGCCTTGTCAGGTCCAAACGGTGGACCATCTACTAAAAAACATTGTACTATAGGAAACGTGTGAAAAGGAAATACGTAACTCGTGTCTTCAAATTGACACTTCGGTCGTGTTTTATTGTTCGTTTTTTTAGGGTTATAAATTTGGTAAACAAAGAAGCAATCGTCGTCAACGATTCGATAGGATATTAGGTGCGTATAAACCAAGCGAACAAAGAGCTAGAACCAGAATAGAGCATTGATTCTTGATCTTTTAGTGTAAACGGAAGTTCGTTCTCAGCGCGTTTACACCAAAATATCAACGAGCAAGAACGCAAACCAAGAACTAGAGCGCAATCCAAGAACTGATTCTTAGAGCATATGCTCTAGAGCTGTTTAGACCAGGCGAACGAGCGCCTCTGATTGAAGATAAAATTAGCAAATCAAATACGAATTACACAGACTCGATTCCGGCATACGACAGGCTAGAAATTAGGTACATTACGATTTTTGGCGACGGGAGATTCATATGACAGCGTCATGTATTTTAGTAAAATTTCGAAATCTTCGATATGTCTAATTACATCTGAAGTGTGTGCTGCAATAATTGAAGCATTGTCTGAATATACGAAGATAAGCAACAAATTCAATAGGTAGGTATATATGTATTATGAGCAGAGATCAGACAAAATGTGCGTCATTGTTCGCAATAATATGAACATCACTTCAAAGTTGATTAAGTGAATAATTGAACGAATAATTTCTTAAAATTTAATTTCGAAACCTTAAGGTGATTATTTACAAAGGTTTTCATAGTTACCGGTGTCAAATTGGTAATTTTCTGAAAATTATTATAAATGATCAAGGAACTTAGTCATGTCCATATTATTGGGAACAATGACGCATATTTGGCCGATCTCTGATTATACTTTATATACTTTAAAATGAAACTATTTCGAACGTAATCGGTCCAGCCGTTTTTAAATAAATACAGAACCACACACTGAGCATGGCCCGACATGCTCTTGGTCGGTTTTTTATTTTTCTCTGAAGTTTAGTGCCTCGAGCCACGAACGGCTAGAACGAGCACGTCCCCGAATTCCGAACACGAAATAATGCTCTAGGCGACTGTTCGCACGCGCGGATGAGCGTTTACACCAAGCGAACGACCATTCTTAGAATATTCGTAGAATATTGATAGAATCTATAAGAACAACGAAAGAATGCTCTGTCTCTGTTTACACAAAAAGAACTTCGTAGAGCGTCGATAGAATGAGCGAATGCTCTTTTAGTCTGCACGCACCTTAAGGTGCATTCAGACCAAGCGAACATTCGCTATTCTAACCCCCCACTCTACGAAATTCGATCGTTACACAAAACGTGATTGGTTGATTTCGTAGAACGGGGGATAGAACAGCGAATGCTTTTGGTTTGAACTCACCTTTTGGAATTTTCACCAAAACGACAACTTAACAGGCGTATATTATATGTATTAGTTTTTTTAAATCTGATCTCAAGTCAAATAAGAATTAGTAACTATCTCAATAGAGGTCTACCCTTTTTTATTACTGTTGAATGTAATTGAGTAGGTATAATAATGTAAATATGTCCTTTAAATTAAACATGTTTTTAATTTGATACTCATAATTATATCTAAGCCTATGTAAATAAATTGATTCATAACCTTACTTTTGTCTGATGAAAGAATAACTTGTCAATAAAATAATATCGAGTGGAAGTCCCTAGCTAAATTTCGTTCGTGCTACCATGATTTCTATGTCTGGTGATTACTTAAAAAACACAAATCAATCTATATAATTTGATTTGTTTCGAAAACATTTGTTACAGTGTGTTGTGATTCAAAATCTAATAAAATTCATTTAAGTTGGTAATTTTCTGTGTGCACTTCCTTTCACCACTTATTTTCATTATGTAATATAACAAATACGACAGTGTATTTGAAACATAACGATATATTTGAAAAAAAGTTGACTAACGTCGATTATTTTGCATTTTGAATGGAATAATACATGCCACTAACGTCTAAAACTCAACATATAAAACCCTTTCGTTTGAAAAAACAGCCGTTTAATAATATTCACTATTTACCGTAAAAATCACACTACCACTTTACATACACCATTTTTGCTATAGATAAAACTTTCGCTGCGCGCACTTTGACAGCCATTTGTCAACGAACTAATGGAAGTGAGTATACCTACCGATGTTGTGTAGAATAAGAGTGTCTAGTGTAGATTAGATAAACAAACTACCAACATTGGCTTCAATTTGATCTTAATAAAGCGTTACGAAAGTATGGAATTTTTGAACTATAAAACAATAAAATTGTTTGCATACTTATCATAAGTTCTTAATTATTTGAAACAAAAATGTAATGCTGAAAAAATTATAAAATTATGAAAAATTCGGGCTTTAAGTACATGTCAAGCAATACTCAACTTTCGTTAAGTTTTTGGCAGAAATGTTTATTTATTAATTTTAAATAAAGTACTAAATTAGCTATTTCATTTGCTCCCATGGAAACGTGCATTGGGAAATATTTTAAAATTGTTCAGAGTTCTCTAGATGTTATGAGTTTTTTTTATGAGCATGAGAAATTTGAAACCCGAAATTCGTCAAAAACCGCGGCCTTACCCATATAGTTTACTAAACGTACGTACCAATTTAATTTAGATTAATAATCTTACACTAGAAGTAAGCGTTAAAATAAACTACCTATATTACAACTTATTCCTTTTAAATCACGCGATACAAGTTTTATAATATAAAAGGATACAATGTCATCCACTTACTGTAAATAAAATTGCTATTATACCCACAATTTCAGAATTTATAGTATTTGTACATACTTTAGGGATAGTCATTTTTCAATGATATTGGCTATTATCGCAAACAACATAAGGCATAAATTATGGACACCGTCCAAGTAAGGCTCGTATCGCTGTTATGCTTTTTACGAGTAAAATACAGTAGGCGTTAGTCAGGGGTGGATAATCTTTAACAATAAATAGCACCTATTTTTTTTTAAGTGACCACCATTTCATACTACTTTCTATGGCACCGTCTCCTGAGTGGCCTTAGTGTTTTGGTTATATCCCCAAATCACCTCTAATGCATTCGAGTAGCATTTTCGAGCATGATTGTTAATATTCACTAAATAAAAAAAAACCGACTCAACCGATTTCTCCAAGATCTCATCAACATCATCAGATTTCGATGTGTTGCTGATTTTTTGTACTATCTATAAGTTCCGTTTAGCTCATCGCCACGAGCTAAGGTTTGAACCCCGGCCTTCAGATTAAAAATGCCGTGCCTTATAGGTCTCCCATATTTCCCGTAATCTGTAGGTATAAATATATGATCATTGGTAATTGAATTATAATGTAAAAAAAACCTCATCCTTTTAAATGAATAGTGACACTTTTTACAAAAAATGTCTGGCAACTTAACATTAGTATCCACTTATTAGCTAATGGTCTTTCTTATAAATCCAATCCAGGTTTTCTAAGTACGTAGAATACGTAGATATCGGTCTAGAATTGAATGCTTTATTCCCCGACTCAACGGCGCGGGAAAAAGCTAACCCACTATAAATTCCAGGGCTGGCTTTAAGTCCTGGCTATCTCTAATTCCACTAACTGTCAACTGCGATAACGCTAACTCGTGTATCTTTTAAGGCAAATGAGTTAGCTTGCCGCTGAGATTTTTAAGGAAATGAGCGCAAATCTAATTTATTAAATCCGAACGTATGAACAGGCCGTGTGGTGACGGCAGTAAGAATACATTTGTCAGCACCCCAACTCCTCCTGCGGGTGTAGTAAGAGTCGACTAAGGGATTGAAGTGTCACTGACTATTATTTGATAAAAGATTGATGATGGGCAGCAGCGTCATCATAGTGCGATCGCCAATCCGCTTGCCCTGCGTGGAGATTATGGGCATTTACCTCCTAATGCGTCTATACGCATAGTTAAAACGAGAGGCATACGTCCAGCAGTGGACTATCATAGGCTGATGATGATGATGATGATGAATGTATGAGCTCAATTTCCTTCTCTCTCACTATTCAATTCAAAGTGTAAGTCTAGAGTGTAGGCAAAGCATGTTGAAGCTTCGGTTTTTAAATTTTCTGTATTTAGTTATGATTACGCGGCGAGCAATATTTATCGCAAGCGAATCCATTTCTCAAGCAACACAACTGCATAATAGGAGGACATCAATAGGAGTCCATTTATATTGGTTTTCCTGAACTTCTGTTTCGTGAGTGTTTATTATTCGATTGGAATAAACCCACGTATCCTTAAGGAGCGGGCTATTGGCTCTCTAACGCCGATAGTGGGTTCAATACTCGGCGGCAGCGCGTGCGCCGCTGGTGCGGCTAACGAACGAGATGCGCACATTACGATAAAGCCTGCATTTCAATAGTGCATGTCGTGCGACACTAGACCTCTACCTCAGTTCAAATGCCTTTAAAATAAAATGAACAAGAAAAACACAATTGAAAATAAATTCTGCTCGGGCACCTCACACAATCCGTGGTTATTATAGCAAAATGTTTCAAAGGCCTTTTATAGGGCTATCAGATCGAACGCTTTACAGCAAGCAAATATTTATATAATTAGAAATTTTGATATCGTCTATAATAATGTTCTTCAGACTGTAAAGAGACCCCACTAAGTAACTATTTACTCGTAGTATTGACTCAATGATTTTCATAGAAATATTTTATTCCCACGTTTTTTAAGATCATGAAGAAAGGATGTTATTATTGCATAATGCACAAAATGAATCAACAAAAAAAACAACAACAAATAAATTTCATTTTTATGGGTCTGAATCTATGCCTTATATTTTTAACCTTCACAATACTTCTCATGTTCGCAAAAGTTGCTTAGTTACCCTATTAATTGCGTCAAATCTTATTCGCTCTTCCAGACTTTGCTATTTAAGTACGTGCATACTCGTACAAGAAACACGTATAAAATATACTACAGGCTGTTTTTTTTATTCAGCGGGCAAACTTTAGGAGGTAAATGTATGAAACATCAGTTTTTTTCTCAAATCGTATGCCCCATAGTAAAGTTCATCAATATATGACCTCAGAATTAAACCCCTAAACTTTTCTTTCTATATGCGTATTACAATAATATAGAAATCACGAAGACTAGAGATATGTACCTGCTTGTTGTTTACATGCTACTAATAATAAAACATGAAACGTGCTGGCAAACGTTTTTTCACGGATAATTATATTCATTCGCTGAATCTCAACGGAAACCACAAAATGCTAAATTATCTTTGGAAACTTGTTCAATTGAAGCTCGTTGTGGCAACCACAGACATGTCACGAATAAAAAATGATAAAATAAATAGAAAAACATGTGCCTCTC
>JALPQI010019421.1:0-17422 GCA_025490895.1 Thaumatotibia leucotreta
GTATCTTTAAAACTAACGGATTTTGAACATTTTGATGCGGTTTTTAGGATTCCGTATTAAACCAGGAACCTATACCTACATGTATTTAGTTTCGCTATGTCCGTCTGTCTGTCCACAGCCTAGCTTAGTGACCGTAAAAATTATACATATTAATTACGACGACAAACCGACAGAATAAACTATAGAAAAAAAGGTTTTTTTGTGCTACCTCCCTCACAGTACGTGACGCGGGGGTATTTTTTTTATTTACTGAAATCCTAATGTGTGGGGTATCGTTGAATGCGAAACTGTGCATAGCCAACTGTGCTACGGCCATAACATTGTACATCATACATCATCAGCCTATCATAGTAACTATGCGTATGGACGCATTAGGAAGTAAATGCCCATAATCGCCTCGCTGGGAAAGCGGATTGGCGACCGCAGTAATGTGTCCACTATGATGACGCTGCTGCCCATCATCAATTTTTTATCAAATAATGGTCAGTGACACTTCAATCCCTTAGTCGACTCTTATGACACCCGCAGGAGGAGATGGGGTGGTGACAAATGTATTCTTACTGCCGTCACCAACTCACCACACGGCCTAACATAACATTGTACTAATGACCATTTAACTTTGTTGGCGATAGTGCTCAGTATACTAAAATCAATAACAATTACATCGTATAAATAGCAAGAACTGGTACATGCCCTAAACAGTGTTTTATTAATAATTGATTATATCTCAAACTGGACTCAAGGAAAATCCAGTTTTTGTTCGCTCATAATGAGTTAATCGAAGATGGTGGCACCTAGGTAGATTTACGAGTAGTTTCAGTCATGTTTACAACCTTGTGTCAATGAAAATAAGGTTTCGTTTCAGGGTATTTCAGGATTAGTTGGTGGGAGGGATCTGGTCTAGACTAGTTGACAAGCAATTTGAATTATAGAGATTGTGTGATATTTTGTTATTTTAGCAAATACGATGAAGATAATTACTAAAGGTGCAAACAGATCAAACGAGCATTCGGTATTCTATCCCCCATTCTACGAAATTCATTCGTTACACAAAACGTGACTCGTCGATATTCAGTCATTTCGTAGAGTGGGGGATAGAATAGCGAATGCTCGTTTGGCTTGTTGGTTGCTACCAACATAAAATGTAGTTTAGGAACTTAAATAAATCAGCAGTAAATAACTAAGTACTTTTTTGCGAAGCAAAATTACAATTGTCACAAAAAACACGACAATTGTAGCGAATTTCCGACATAAGCCGAACTTCATGCCAAGATTTCATGAAAATTGTACTAAACCTTGCTACAATTGTCACGGGTTTCAGAAAATAAAAAGTAGTTCATTAACGGTATAATAATGTTATTAGCTTATTAGATATAATTTTATATCAGTGGCAAACAAGCACATGGACTATCCGATAGTAAGCGGTAGCCGCTAGCCGTAGCTTAAGGAGGCCAGTGACGTCAGTAACAGTGATATTTTACAATTGTCACACTTGTAATTATGGTGAAATAGGTCACAGGTAGCTGTAAAAAAAAATGTTTTGTAAATTTAATCCGTGACTTTAAGTGTGACCCAGGAGGACATAAGTATAGCAGCGAGTACCATAAGAAAACGCGCATAGCCCGAATACATATACATACATACATACATTATCAGCCTATGATAGTCCACTGCTGGACGTAGGCCTTTCTTATTAACTATGCGTATAGATGCATTATATAGAAGGTAAATGTCCATAATCACCACGCTGGGCAAGCAGATTGGCGATCGCAGTAATGTGTCCACTATGATGACGCTGCTGCCCATCATCAATCGTTTATCAAATAATGGTCAGCGACACTTCAATCCCTTTACCCAAATATCTGCACAAAATAGGCCCACTTAGTTGACACAAGTAGTGAATAAGTTAATCTAAGTACACCCACATTGTATGCTACCTCAAATAATACAAGTTAGCTACATTACTTACTAATAGATAAACAAATCGATCCAGTTGCGCCCACGCATGGCACTGATACTTTTAAGGTGACCAAAATACTTCATACTTCATTAATCTTTACGTGTTCTCAATTTGGATTATCGGACTTTTAATTAACTAAACGTTGATTAATTTGAAGATACAAGAGATTAATCCGTCTGCCAGTAGAATCCAAATAAAATGAAAATAACTTAAAAACTTGCATTATTTTCATAATCAGTAAATGAAATGAAATAATTTATTGTCATACCACAAGTAAAATATAAAAGATGTTACAGGTTTATTATGATCACTGTGCAAATTTGAGTCATGAGATTTAAATTACAAATACAATACAATTTATAATTTACAATACAATAACTTAAAAAATAAAAATAATAAATAACACGCACAGTAATTATACTTTGATTTCTGATGTTTCATTGATTTATTAGATTGATTTTTAAATTAGGTTGTATTGGCATTTTCCTGAATTTATTATTGAATCAATAAAAATATTGAAATTCTCGTTAGGTTGGTTTGTAGAGATAAAAATGTACAACCTAAATAGTATCTAAAATGTATGGTAATACGAGTTTTTCAATATTTTTGTATTTACAGAGTCATCTAAAGTTGGGTTGCTCCCCAAATGCTCATTGTATCCCCACTCTACGAAATTCGTTTTGTGTAACGAACGAATTTGGAAAGAATGAACATTCGCTCGCTTTATGTAAACCCACCTTAAAGATAAAGTTCCATGTTTCTTGGATTTAATGTTAAAAACTGTTTCATTTGTACTATAAATATTTGAAAAAAATATATTAGGAATCAGTAGGTATGCGTCCAGTATTTAATTTTATTACAATGAATCACAAAAATATTCCTACTTGCATATAAAACAAGATTGACTCGTACGTTGGTCGTATCGATTAACATAACAGTTTCTTATTCCATATTATCAATTAACTATATTTAGAATCAAAAGCAAAAAAATGTAATGACAACATTTCGTTGGCAATTTAGCGATGATATAGTCCGATCTGCGTATAATTACAGACCTAATAGACAAAACATACACATGCCACTCATTTTACGTACAGATATAAATCTATAACCGTTACCAAAACGCGACCATATTGATAAATATTCCCATTTTAATGAACCAATTATTATGCGGGAATGTAAAAATTGAGACAGCCATTCTCATCTACCTTACAACTTCAAAGTATCCCATCTTCGTACCGCTCTCATAGTTACACACAGCTTTTTAATTTAGGAGTATTGCCTATGAATATTTAAGTGAACACCTTAAGGGGCATCTGGAGCCGTTTTCAAATACAAACGCTTTGCACTGCTTCCTCCGTGATTTTTTAATCTAGTGTAATGGTTTTTCTAATTAACATCTAAGAATGTAATAAAATAATTATAAAATGTTTGTTTTCTTTATGCATAAATGATATTTATTTACATATTTCTTAGCCAAAGTTAAAAACCTAAACTACAGTTATACAGTACTCAAACCTAAAGTCCGAACCGAAGCATACTATTATTATGATAACATTGATAACATTGTTGCTTACAAACAAAAATCAAAACAGTTTGACACAGATTACTATCTATACACGAGCTTTCTAAAATTTAAACATGGTTTCGTTTGGAGGAGGAAACAGTCAAAAACGTAGGTATTTCACTTTGCCACGTTTACTTTAATTTTTAATTTTATTTATTTGGGGCTTTTATCACACAGGTTGCAATGCCAACTTCATCACTGCAACTGATCCGTTAGATCTGAAAACAGGCTCAGCTCTGGTATGCTCTTAATGGCTTGTAGTGGTAACTAGCCTTATTTATTGCTTTACGCCTACAGTTTTGCTCGATATTTGAATGCAATTAAATTTGCCTTTCGCTCTATTTTTGCCAGTGGAATATAATCCTTATTTTAAAGCTTCAAGTGACTTTCTTTATGTCTGGGTGGCAATTGGTCCAATAAAATAAGAAACATATACGGTATAAGAACTAGTTGTATAATTACTTCTTTGGGGGTCTTTAGATGACGTTCATAGCCCGGAATTCTCGTAGCAGTTTAGAGCTGTCATGGGGACTTCTCATTTGTCGACTTATTGTAGATTTGTATGTCGATAAAATACAGAAAATGTTTTATAGATATTATTACGGTTAGAATACAACAGGCTGTGTGGTGACGGCAGTAAGAATATATTTGTCACCACCCCAACTCTTCCCGCGGGTATTGTAAGAGCCGACTAAGAGATTGAAATGTCACTGACGATTCTTTAATCAAAAATTGATGATGGGCAGCAGCGTCATCATAGTGGACACATTACTGCGATCACCAATCCGCTTGCTCAGCGTGGCGATTATGGGCATTTACCTGCTAATGCGTTTATACACATAGTTAATAGGAGAGGCCTACGTCCTGCAGTGGCCGATGAAACCCGAACGGACGATGCTTAAATCATCTTTTATAGATATACCAGGCCAATGATGATATTATTAATTATGTTAGATTGATTTACGAGGAACGTTTAATATCCGTATTGTACGGATACCAACCCGAAGTGAGCCGTTATTAATACAATATTTTATACCTAGGTATTTACTATTTCAATAACACATCATCATAAACTCTTAAGTTTATAATGATGCTTAAGATGCCTAGCTTAAGAGCCTAGCTCTTAAGCTAGGCTCTTGTCGGTGTAGAAATTTCCACGCTTCTCTTTCCTGGGCTTTCTCCTTGACTGCTTGGTACGACACCACGTGCACCTTTTCTTTTATAGGCCCTCCTTGGTCTTCCTCTCTGTCTCCTTCCCTCAAGTTTTCCTTCTATTATAATCTTTAGATACTCGTCGTGTCGTAACAAGTGTTAATATTTAATATTAACAATCATTCTCCCTCTTCTGTTCTCTATTGTTTTTAAAATACACCTGCCCTCCTTCACCATATTCAATAACACAGTGACGGTTATTTTACAAGAGTATTTCTGATTTACGGGCCATTAGAGTAAGGTTATAATTTTCATTACAGTTCTCGTGATCGTAAAGTTCGTGTTTATGAGGAGTAGGTACTAGGTAGACGTAAAACGGTGTTTATTGTGTAGCTAGTGTAGCTTTAATAAAATTCTTCTTTAAGGTCACTGCGGGTAAGCCCGGCATATTTTATTTTGAAGGAAAATCCGTCATATGCGTCTTATACCGTTCAATTAGGGTTAGGATTCCGTTGGTATACGGGCTTTCCTGATAGACGGTCTTATCCGCATTATGCGGAATGCGCGAAATATGCGGATTTCGAAGTTCGCAGTAGTTCTGCTGAAGGAAGTGTGTATCAAAACTAAATTAATTGGAAAAGATATATTAAAATATTGGATCACAAGGGGTTATTTACGAAATCTATATTTAATTATATCGATCATGTTAGTGATATTAGTCCTATTACAGATCTATAAACACAAAGTAACATAAAAGCTTTCTTTGCCGGTATTCGAAACCGGGACCTCAAGTTTCATAGACAACCAACTAAACAGAGACCTCCAAATCTCCAATTAACTCTAGATAAGTTAAAAAATAAACAAAAACTAAATCTAGGACACAAAATCCTACACCTGCAAAGAGTGTGAAGTATGCCAACTAAGACAATTGGTCGTTTTACTAATTACTCGACTAATTTTTGAACACGGGTTCTATTGTGAACCATTACGTTTGTGTCACTCTTTCGCTCCCATATGTTAGAGAGAGGAGTAAATAGTCTAATATAAATTGTTTGTGGTTGGCAGGGTTCCCAACTGTTGTAAATCTTGTTATAATTACTTTTTTCTTTTAATATATTACACCTCATTGTATATACTTTGTGCCAGTTGGTGATGAATGTCTATGAAGCTGGAGATTACGGGTTCGAATTCTGGCGGGGTATTTATTTATTTTTCAGAGGTGTTTCCTTGGTCATGGTTGTTTTTTTACGAATTTAAATATCTATTACTTATCTATTATGTAATTATATTTTCGCTTAGTTCCCATGACATAATTAGCCTTAATTGGGCTTACCATGGGACTAGGTCGATTTGTCTATCATTTATTTATTTATAATCTATATGTATAGCAACTTATTTGTACCTTTGTTAGTTTGCATGACGAATTGGATGTACTGTAAAGTCGTGTATATTTACTTATACACATATTTGTAAATAAAATAAATAAATAAATAATGCACCTGTTAATTAAAAGCGTGTTCAGATATTATTGATCACAGTAACCGTTCAGATATATCTGACTGCGACTTGCTTTTTCACTATTACCACGTTACGTAGTGTTGTGTCTACGATTATCTAAACCATTGTGCAGAACACAGACCTATTTGAAGTTTTATAATGTCGATCTCATTTAAAATTGATTTGATAAGTTATTTCGCTCGCAAATTGGGAATTTCTTTTCGATGTCCATTTAAGTGCAGACCAAACGAGCATTCGATCTACGATTCTACGAAATTCGATCGGTACACAAAACATGATTCGTTGATTTCGTAGAGTGGGGGATATTAGAATAGCGAATGCTCGTTTGATCTGAATGCATCTTTAGATATCATTCGGTTTTTAAGAATTTTAAGTACGTACACTCCATTATCATGTAAATGAAACGTGAAATATAATATTAAATGGAAGCGATTTTTTTCTTCACTTGCACTAATGTTCGTTGCTTTTGGGTGTGGTTCAAATTTAAAGAAATTGAGAAATTGAAGTTGTCACAAACATATTAACACCTCTGTGGACCTAGACCATAATAAAACGGACAATGAAATAGAGGCCCGTTTCAAGCATTGACACACGTGAAATCAGAGGGCCTATCGGGAACATCGCGTACATGTCGAGCGTTTGTCTTTATCATACTAATGATGCCTTCGTTGGAGTGATAGAGGCAGATGCTCTTTTACGATTTCTGAAGCTCCTAATAGTAGTATCAACCGTAAACCAAATCTACATTTTCACAGTAGGAATAGTTCTTTTCTTAGAGAAACTTTGAAAGCGCAACAGCGATCAAGACATTGTTCTTTACTTTTTAAATTAAAATGACGTAAGGGCCATCGTTTTTGAGTGAAGTTAAGTCGTTTTGAATCTAAATCGATTGATTAGTAAAAGTGGGAGATACTGATCATTCCGACTGGATTTTTAAATTAGTGGAACAAATATTAATGGTGGTTACAGTAAACTGAATTTACTTTACGTGGGATTATATCGGTCGTGGAATTTGAAGGTAAGGAATTCGTTTCTGTACGGTACCATTTTGTTTGCCAATAGGGACGTAATTGTATTGTTTTTTTTTTTATATTGGCACAACAAAGTAGCTCCACTCCACCTGTGGCCTGTTTCACCATAATTACAAGTGTTACAATTGTAAAATATCACTGTTACTGACGTCACAGGCCTCCGTAGGCTACGGCTACCGCTTACTATCGGGCGGTTCATGTGCTTGTTTGCCACGAACATAAAATTATTACTGATAACGTTATTAAATAGATAATAAACTACTTTTTATTTTCCGAAACCCGTGACAATTGTCGCAAGGTGTAGTACAATTCTCATTCAATCTTGACATGAGGTTCGGCTTATGTCGGAATTTCGCTACAATTGTCATGTTTTTTGTGACAATTGTAATTTTGCTTCGCAAAAAGGTAGTTAATAAAATTACTGATTTATTATAGTTCCAGCACTACATTTTATGTTGGTGGCAAACAAACGCAAGGCCCTTCCGATGGTAAACGGTAACTCTAGCCTATAGACGCCCCCGATTGGAGAAACAGTAAACTTACAATTGTAGTACTTGTCAATGAGGTGAAATTGGGGCTTGATCGTAAGTGAACCAGTTTCGACGAATAATATTTGACGTGACGAACGAATTTCGTAGAGTGGGGGATAGAATGAGCGAAAAATACACCTTTAGTTTAAGGGCTGAGTGGCCAGCGTAGAGCGACGCGTTACTTGTATTGTATACCTCCCCTAGTCGTAAAGCTGGAGATGATTTTTTTAATTTGCTGTAAGTAATCCTATAGTGTAGGGCTAGGGTATCATAGAGTTGGTATTTACCTAACAAAAAATAAGGGTCATACAAGAAAGTTATTATCTAAACTTCAATCCCTTAGTCGATTCTTAAGATACCCGGTAGCGACACAGGTTAGGTGACAAATGTATTCTTACTGCCGTTACCACGTGACGTATCTTCGAATTTTTAACAGTATCTTCTTTAAATCTTACTCGAATGAAATGTGCTCCTGTTGGAATCGAAATATCTTGAGAACCTTCAGTGGTCACATTATAAGCCATTATCCAGCCACAATGCAACTTATCATTGATTACGAGCATTAGTGGTGTCACAGTTATATTATAAGCAGTATTTTAAGGCGGTTGACATATTATAATCTCAAACTGACCAAACCATTTGAAGATATCACATATCATTATGAAATGGTGACTGGCTTTGTATACCTCAGTCGATAGTGACCCTGCCTGCGACTCCTAACCTAGAGGTCCCGGGTTCGAATCCCAAAAAGATTTATTCTTCAGCCATGAACGTTATCCATATTACACACATCTGTGTTACAAATGTCGTCGCTAAATGCCCATAACGCAAACCTTAATAATTGACAGTGGAGGTCGATATGTGTCAAAATGTCCAATGATATATTATTTATTAATCGGAATACCTATTATTTTAGTTACACTGTATTTAGCATTACTGATCCGATACATATGGCTTATGATGGTCCCGTTTTATCTATTTATCGTGCAACACGTCACTTTTGCACTTGCATACTTGTTAGAACCTGACGGCAATAACGACAAACGATTAAACCAACATGGGACCATCATACTACTGGTTAAGCATAAACTTATCATGAGTCTAAGGTCGCTTTATGCAAGATCTCATGTTTTTTTGTCAAACTAGAATATTCGTGTATCACTAGAGTTATAAATAATAATAAATAAATATCTTGGGACATCTTACACAAATCGACCTAGTCCCACTGTAAGCTCAATTAAGGCTTGTGATGTGGGTACCAGGCGACGATATATATAATAGATAGATACATATACATACTTAAATACATACACAGCCATGACCAAGGAACAAAAATTTGTGATAAATAAATACACAAATAATGCCCTCGCTGGGATTCGAACCCGGAACCTCCAGCTTCGTAAGCAGGGTCACTACCAACTAGGCTACGGAGGCTGACCAAATGCAATGCTGACCAGAGTTACAATACTGGTCGTAGTAATATGATTGTCTTCGAAGATGGAATCACGTGCGCCAGCGCAGATTGTTCAGCAGCCAACAGCCTAGTCCCAAAACGACGTAACGACAGACGATCTTTACAAATGTTGGATTAAACTCACCATTTATAATCCTTATTGCAATACGCATAAAGACGACGAACGATCAATGGACTGTGTCAGCGATGGTACATTCGTTCGGAACCGCAGTATTCAATTTAATATAAAAATAATACAAGTATGCGGGCTTGGCCACAACCCGCATTGTACCAGAGGGTCTACTACAACTTCGCAAATTTCGAGTATCTGTCCCTGTCGCTCAAACGGAGACATCATCAGAGTAACAGAGAGATCTTTACAACGATTTTCGGAGTTCACATCGCGATATTCATTCCGGCTTGCAGAATTTCAGTATACATCCATACAATATTCTATCGATGAGATATCACACTAGAAACAGCTTTTCAGCTAACTAGCTTGAAAAGGCTCCCTTTATCCTTGAAAATCTGCGTGGCTAAAGTCTACTTTATCCGCTAGTGCGTAAGTATTTCAAGGCTAATATCGAGTTGTCTTGGAATATTAAATGATGATTTTGCACGATTGTTAAGAGCAATTGAATAAGATTTGCAATGTTTCAGAATAATTATTTTCCTTGCGTTAGTGAGGTGAAAAATTCACTCAGCTGCAAAGTTGTTTTGCGTTTCATGCCTTGAAATTCACGCTATGCTCAGGATTCTTTTTAAATCTAGAATCCTTCGGTTACTCAGCTGAGTACTGCTGATACTAACACGCAATACAATACTATAATGCAATGCATTTCAATACTAACACGCTCCAAACGAATAACTATTGCTTTGATTCAATTCAAAATAGCTTGAGAGTCGACAATGTAAGTTAACAACTTTTATCTGACCTTTGATGAACCTTATGCCTTTGCAATAACGTCTAAATCTTGTCAGTTAAGTGGCCCAATGAAAATGTATGATAATACTGTCACATTGTATATCTTTAACAGTTGGCTACACGTTTTATACTCTTATGCTAACCTTTCGCTTTATACGGTTAGTCGATAATTATTGTAAAAACGAGTTGTTGGTGTACGAGTATACGGTTTATAGAAATGTAAGAATGAAATTTAATGTAACAAAAATAGTGATGAACTTTTTAAGGTCACATAATTATATTGATTTGACGAAGAACAGGATTTTTGAATATTTATTTTGTGCATAAAGGTTAAATACCTTTTTTGCATAAAATAAAAACGTGACGTACAAAAGGCGGACTTAATGCCATAAGGCATTGTCTACCAGTCAACTTTTAGATAACATTTGATTTTAACTTTTTTCTTTTTTAACGAATGCATCATTAGAGTGCCAGAGGAAAATCCCTGAATTTTGTAAAATTCGGTGTTCGCGGTAGCATAGCAGACCTGAAAGCATGGTAATATTTAGTTTTTTTTTGTTTTATCTCTTTTATACGCTTTTCTAGAAATGATCGATATATTATTTAATAGTTACAATAATACTAATGTGTTTACAACTACACAGGCATTCTATATTTGAATCTATTATACTGTCATTTGACTAATATGAAACCTAATTGCAAAGTCATAAGACCCACCTAAAAATACTACTTTTAGTAACACCATTACATTATAATTCAATTCCAAGCTCATAATAATTTATCTGTAGTTATAATACAGTTTGAAAGCCTACCGCAAAACACGATAGACGCGTTGCCTCCCTGTCACACTTACGTTCGAATTTACAAGTGCGAGAGAGACGCAACACTTCATTCGTGGTTCACGGCAGGTCATCTGTTCGAAAAGTTAAGGCACGTGCGATACATGGGCTTGCCTTGTTACCAAATGCCTTTACTTACCGCACAGATTCCAATGATTTATATCCAGAAACAATGGAATGACTGCATTTTATTATTCAGAACACAATTCATCAATTGTCCCATCATGTCCAAAATGCCATAAAACAGGTACTACTTTAAAAGAAAAACCGACCTTAAACTACCTGTATATAAATTCACATTACATTGCGGCTAATTGGTAGTTCATGCCATCTAAATCTGACGCTGTACGAGCTATGTATGTAAAAACTTGGTGTTGTACAAATCGCGCCTAAATCAAAATCGAAATCAACCAAAATAAAAATGATCTTTTGTTCACTACATTTGATGAAGCTTCAAGGATCAAGATGCGTTGGTTTGGAAGAAAAAGCGTTTAAAAAACGCTTGTAAATTTTCTAGCGTCAACAGGCATTTCGAACATGCGGGCTGCTCGTTAGAGGTGTAACGGCTTTTTGTACCACCACAGACCATTTATCAGATGGCATATAAACCTCGCATTCGATCGCATAATACGACACCCATGTGATGATGACGATGATGAACAATTTTCAGTACATATAGCACTCCAAAGATTTCGACCTGACTTAAAATGAACCACTTCTCGCACTAGCGCGTAAAAAAGCACCATCTGTACTTAACTGATAAAATATTATATAAATTTAATTTATAAATCTTCGTATTTCTAATCTCTAAGAGAAAATATAATTTATCTCCACTCGTTTCGAACTTAATTTTTTTCGCACTTGTAACGTAATGTACTACTCTATTCTATCTACCTAATTTTTTTTAATAATAGTGTTTTTTCAACAAGATTGTTTACGGTATCTCGAAGATGTCCACTGCTGGAAGAATGTCTATCCTAAGCAGAAAATGTGTTCCGACAGTAGCAACCTTATACCAGAAGATAGGGCATACGCCCTATACATGGCGTGGGAAGGCCCTAAACTAGATGGACCGACTGGTTAAAGTCCTAGGAAACTATTGAAGGCAATAAATGATTCTCATGTACTTATAAATCCCTCATAATGCGGAGTCTACAAGAAATAGTCCATGACCGCGTCTAGTACAGCTAAGTAGAACACACGAATAAGGCAATAAGAAGCTATAAGCATTCTATAAGGGACGTATAAGGGCTGTAAAAAATCTACATTCAACTTCAGATGTGTAAAGTTGGATTGGAATTTTAGAAATATATTTTCTAAAATGAGAGATTTTTTTGGTGAGCAGTAATAAATCTTCTCACTTGTATGATTGACAGGTAAATTACATTTCTGCATCTCTTCTTAGACATACATTTTTTGGATGGAATTTGAAATCTAGGAGCGAGTGAATAAATAACTAAATTCTACAATAAGAATATAGTTCTTACAATGAAATTGGCGCTTGAAATGCAGAATTTCAACGAATTTATGTTAAATACTACTACTTAATTATATGGATAATTATTGTCAGTCAAAATCAAAAGGTGTATTTTGAGTAACAAACTATATTTCTTAAATATAAATACTATGATCATATATGTGTATGTGTTAAAAGAGCCAACCCAGTAGCACATAGCAACATTTTGTTTAAAAGGGTTAGAAACAGAAAAACAATATTTTGTATTTAATCCTATGGTAAAATGTCGAAAAAAAAAGCTAGTTACTATAGAAACATTCAAATTAGGGACTAACGTCTTTCACCAAAAAGATATATTACTTGAAAATTATCTTTAAGAGTTGTGTAAGAGTTGTATAAGACACTATTACTTGAAGGCATCACTTGCTTATCTCGCCAAATGGTTGCCATCAATAACTTGCAGCGGGGCATCAGTCACTCCGATACGTAGATCTGCGAATGCAGCTTTAAGCTGAATAAACATTTACTATTTGTATTTCTGGATCTTTGGGAAGATGTTTCAAGGGATTACAGGGTGGGTGTTCTTGATAAAAGCATACGGGAAGACGCAGAAGATGACCTATAACTTTGATACGGCTACTGTAGATTCAGACCAAACGAGCATTCGCTATTCTATCGTGATTCTATCCCCCACTCTAAGAAATTCGATCGTTACACAAAACGTGATTCGTTGATTTCGTAGAGTGGGGGATAGAATAGCGAATGGTCGTTTGGTCTGAATGTGCATTCATTTACGCCATTATGTCTCACGAAAGTTTAAATTCAACTGTCGCGTTTTGTTTACAATTTAGATAACTGATAGAGAAACGATAGGAATGCGGAAAATCCTAAAAGGTATATAAAAGCCGTTTTCCTAAACACTTCGCGCACCTGTTTGAATGAGCATGCGCAATGCGTGTTTAGATTTATATTCACGATGTAGCGGGGCTTTACGTGCCCAAGTACTGTGGAGATTTTATTGGACATTTAGTAAAGCCTTATTTAGGCGGTGTTTCTATTCTACTAGAGTTGTGCCTATTAGTTGAGCAATACCAATGTAGCTCAGTGCTCCTGCCTGCGAAGCTGGAGGTTCCAGGGTCGAATACTGAATATTTATTAATCATTAATATTTGTTCCTTGGTTTTGTATTTGAGTATCCATTTGTATCAATCTATTTTTAATATTATTATATATCGTTGTTTGGTACCGACATCACTAGTATTCACTAGCCTTATTGAGCTTACCCGTGGGACTAGGTCGATTTGTGTAAGATGCCCGAAAATATTTTTTCCTGACTAGTGCGCAAAAACGAACTTTGCGCACGCTTCGCGCGCTGTAAATTCTCTTTTTGACGCACTTGTTATGAAAAAAATCGTCCCTTACATTTGCAAAAACTTTTTTTAAACTCGGGTGATTGTCGCCCTCGTTTCACTCGGGCTCCAACTTTCACCCTCACCGAAAAAAGTTTTCTCGCACTAGTTAGGAAATGTACTACTTATGTCCTAACTAGTGCGGAAAAGTAAACTTTGCGCACGCTTCGCGTGCGTAAATTTCTCTTTTAAGGCACTTATTATGAAAAAGTCGTTCGATACACGTGTAAAAACTTCTTTTTAACTCTGCTGATTGTCGCCCTCGTTTCACTCGGGCTCCAACTTTCACCCTCGTCGAAAAAAAAACTTTTTTGCACTTGCATCGTAATGTACTATTTTGTACAGATGGTTTTTTTTTATTTTTATTTTTTTATTTTTATTTTATTTATTTTTTATTTTTTTTTATTTTTTAATTTTATTTTTTATTTTTTTTTATTTATTTTTTTTTTTCTTTTTATTTTTTATTTATTTTACGCGCTAGTGCGAGACGTGGCTCATTTTATGTCAGGTCCAAAACTTCGGAGGGCCATCTAAATAACGTCGTACGAGACACGTGCAAAAAGAAAATTCGTAACTCGTGTCGATTCAAAGCAAACCTCTTCAGTCGTGCTTTCATTTATCTCTACTCGTTTCGAACTAAATTTTTTTCGCTCTTGTATCGTAATGTACTTGTATTTTAATATTTCTATTCATTGTCCCGTGATATTCATTTATACACGTTTCAAGTTTTCAACTCTCTTTCGACTTGATACTTCTAATGATATTATATAAAACACTTCGCAACTCGACGTATTGTTTCTCTGTCGCTCTTGTGGATTTCAATGTAAGCGTAACAAGAAAGCAACACATCGAACTTGGTGCGCCGTCCATTGATGGATTTTCCACTTCCTAGTTATTGATGACTTACTTTCTCCTTCATATGAATGATTGCGTTACTATGGAGTCATCAGAATCGTTGCGTGTCAGAAGGCTATTTAGCTTGAGTTATTGTTGACCAATCAAATAGAAATGAGAGCTAGTTAGTCCGTTTATGACTTTTTTTATTTGAGACGTGAGAAAGTTAGGTCGAATAGGTAGTATACTAGTAATAGTAGTGGTAAGTACTTTATTGTACATAATATAAACTTCGACATCTTTATAAAAATGACTAGCTGCCCGGCGTACTTCGTATCGCCTTATACCTGGAGGCGCAAAACATGGGGCAAGGCAAAGAAGTGACCATTTTTACTTGACTCAATTAAGTAGGTACATCATTCATTACATTATAGCGTACCTATTTAATACACATACCTATTGAAGAGATAAGATGACTTACGTTTTTCCTCTTGTGGCAATCATCCGGTTAATGCGTTGTTTTAGTTACTAACTGTAATACTTTAAATTGCTTTTGAAATCAATTTGGAGTTTTTTTACCATTCATTTAAAATACACCATTTAAGCTATTATTCCAACTACAAAAATATGCTTCTCAAAACTCAAAACACAGCAACAGGCCTACTACCGCGAAAATCGAAATTCGTAAATTTCGAGGATTTTTCTCTGTCACTTAAACGAATGCGTCATTAGAGTGAGAGAGACAAATCCTCGAAATTTACGAATCTCGTTTTTCGCGGTAGGGCCGCAGTTGACAACGTCTAACAGATTTTTTTTCTGTTATGACAGCTCATTCTCATTCATTTCATTTCAAGCATAATTTTTTAGCCGCATTACCTGCATACACTGGCTCCAGTTGTCCGATACGAATCGGAGCCAGTGTGACATCCACCTAAGGCACTGGCCTGCTACCGGGAACATCAAAGTTCGCAAATTGCGGGGATTTGTCTCTGTCACTCCAACGAAGGCGTCATTAGAGTGACAGAGAAAAATCCCCGAAATTTGCGAACTTCGATGTTCGCGGTAGCAGGCCTGGTCTCACCGCGAGCTACTAAGCTATGAACTATCGGCTATATACACGAACAAAAGATACGCACTCCTGTTTAAATAAAAGAGACACGGCGATACTCGTCCGGCGGTGATAGCTGATAGTATCGAAAGAATCCGCTCATAAATATGTTACGACGTTCTTATTACACAGAATTAGAGTGCATTGGGACATAGTTTTGAACATTTTTGTGTACACCTTATTTTGTCTTTGACTGTACAGATTACCTGTCATATTAATCTAAGCATGTGTCGCATTAATATGTAATCAACTGAAACGCAAAACGTTTTCCTTATATTTTGACAGTCATCGAAAAGAGTACCGTACTGTCAAACTATACTTTTCTCTCTTTCACTTTACGTGTGACGTCACAGAACTGTCATCATATTTGCTTGCGGCTTTTTACTCATTTATTTGCAGTACGCTTAGCACATGATTGTTGCGACAGTATGTCGCGGCGAGACAGATTTCCCGTCTTTTACTAACTAAAGAGGGACGGATACTACGGATAGTTTATCTCGCCGCAACATGTTGTCGCATTAATCATCTGCTAAGCCTACTGTTTTGGATTTATGATCGACTTAAAAGAGGTTGTTATAAACTTTAATGACTGGCCTTTTTCTATGCTCATTTATTTTTGAAGCCTTGGATTTGCTCATATATTTATGAACTCGACTGTACAATTTTGAAATAGAAAAAATTCAAATAGAACCATTATTTTTTATTTCGAAGTAAAGAAAATAATTCTGAGCTTACAACCTATTTAAACATTCCAGGACGCTTAGCCAAGTTGCCAATCGCTAACGCTTGGTAGCGTATCGTAGTATTCCCTCTCTGTCACTCTTTCATATTAGTGCGATAAAGACAGTTAGCTGCCTTTCGTTTACGATTGACGATTAAGCGTTAGCGATTGGCAACTTGTCTAAGCACCCAGATTTCAAATTCCGTGTCTTCCCTCTCAATCGAATAGTACCGATATATTGAAATAGGTCGACAACTTCGAATTATTTTCTTTATGCTGGCTCCCCACAATGGGCCATCATGGTCATACGGGACGTAGCTATACAGCAGAACGGGATGGCAGTATTAGTCATAACTGTGTCCCTTATCATCGCTCATCGGCTCATAGTGGGGAGCCAGCATAAAAAAATTATTCGGATTTGACAACCATTTCAATATTACGGATTTAAAATTCCGTGTCTCCCCTCTCATTCGAATAGCGAGAGAAACGATAGTAAAGTTCAAATTAAACAGCCTGTAATACGTCCACGCATTCAAGTCTATGCTATTGTCCTACGCGAGAGTTTGTATATATATATGAAAACTATTTAAATAGGTCCCAATAAAAATAAGTCTGACGTTGACACATCGAGACTTTGAGAGGTTGTCATTTATTGTAAACAAATCGTTAAACATTTTTTTGGTATTTTGTTAACTATTTTAAGTGTTACGGATATATTTGGCCGACTCAAAATTAATATTTTTTGATGCTTATCAACTCACTACAGGTTTAATTTGAATTTATTAATGTTATTTTTCGTGTTGTCACATTGTGTCAAAACGGAGGTCACGCACAATTTGTATGGGATAAAAGAATCACTGTTTTCTAATTATCATCACAATATTTACGTATTTTTACACTGTTTAAACCTTCCCTAGAC
>JALPQI010019422.1:0-20694 GCA_025490895.1 Thaumatotibia leucotreta
CATGCATTATCGTAGGTCTTATAGTTTCAGAGATTCGAGACTTTAAAAAGTACCCCTTTTTGTAAACTAGATAAAATTTTGTGTTTTGCTAACGTTTTCGACTTAATATTGCCTCACCTAATTATGCTACGAAAAACATGCAATAATGACCTTATAGCGCACTTAATATTCTTTAATTTAAGGGTAAAATTAGGTCAGTGAACTTTGTAGTTGAAAGTATAAACCCGAAATTCCAAAGGCAGGAGGCCCGCTATCTAAGTTTTTCATACAAATCGCAAGTCGAGTTGCAAAGCTGCAATTTTGGTATATTATAAAGGCCTTATAGATATATACGAAAATGCATATTAAAAGAAAAACAAAAAAATAATTTGGGCATAGGACGTAAAAAACGGAAAAAAATTCGCACTTTTTTTAGTTTTCGACGTTTAACTAAAAATCTATTATCTTTTTGATGCTGATTGCTATAAAACTAAGAAAGAACATTAAATTTGAAAGGATTTGAGCTACGTTGCATCACCGTAAGTTATATATACTTTGAGATACGACATTTCATAAAGTGCCCTTTTATCAAAACATAAACAAATTTTAGGTTACGTTAAAGCTATTCACTAAATATTGGCAAAACGTTCGCCCTAAGAAAAAAAAGTAATTGTAGATAATAACTACATTAAATTTGGAACAAATTGAGCCGATAACAATTACTGTAAGTCTTATAGTTGGGGGTACACGAGGCTTCAAAACATGCATTTATTTTCTTAAGTTAATGAAGGGCACATTTTGAAATGTCGTATCTCTAAATCTATATAGTTTAAGGTAATGCAAGGTAGCTCAAATCCTTTCAAATTTAATATTCTTTCATAGTTTTGTAGCAATTAGTATCAAAAAGTTATAGTTTTTTAGGTAAACGTCAAAAACTAAAAAAAGTCCGATTTTTTTTCAGTTTTTTACGTCCTATACCTAAATCCTTTTTTTCTTCTTCTTGTAATATGCATTTTCGTACATCCCTATAGAGCCTATATAATATACAAAAATTGCAGCTTTGCAACACGACTTGCCATTTGTATGAAAAACTTAGATAGCGGACCTTCTGCTTTTTGAATTTCGCGTTTTTAGTTTCAATTACAAAGTTTACTAACCTGATTTTACCCTTAAATTAACGAATATTAATTGCGTTATAAGATAATTATTTCATGTTTTTCGTAGCATAACTAGGTAAGGCGATATTAAACCAAAAACGTTAGCAAAACTCAACATTTTATCTAGTTTACTAAACAGGGTACTATTTGAAGTCTCGAATCTCTGAAACTATAAGACCTACGGTAATGCATGTTATCTCATCTTGTTACAAATTTATTCATCTTTAAACGTTACCTGATACATATTGTCAAAAAAAGTAAGGCTTTTTTTATAAAAATCAGAAACTAAAAATAAACAGTACTTTTCACAGTTTTTCACGTATAACGCAGCTAGCACAACTTTTTTTTGCTTGCAAAATGTGGTTTTATACTGCCCTATGGTGTCTAAATAACATACCAAAAATGCAGCTTTACTACATGTTTTGCGAGTTTAATGTACGATTTGACCGTACTATTTACCAGTCACAGTATATTTGGGCTCAATGCTCTCTGGAATATTTCAAGCACCTCAAATACCTAATCCATGTTCTTAAGACCCAACCCTTTCTATGGACAATGGAAATATATGTACTTATCTATGAAACTTCTCCCTTTAGAGGCGAGTGGACGTAAGCTTAGTTTAAAGCTATTGATAAGTTATATTTTATCGAGAGAGAATTATTGATAGGTATACTCCATTTCAAATACCATGGCCCGATGCCGCTTCATAGTCTTATGTGGCATCGGGCCATGGTATTTGAAATGGGGTATAGCTAAAGGTACGTACAAGTACCTTTATTGTAAGAAATAGAAACTTATTTTTTAGAGTACGTCAACTAATGCTTAAGTCATTATATTGTTTTGGGCTTGATTTTTTATTCTAAACTTCCATTTCAACTCGTGTGTTACACTTACTTATAATGTAGGCCCCATTTCAGCTTACTCAAGATAGTGAAGGAAAATAGGGTATTTAAGTACAATTTGAAGGAGATATTTAATATTTATTATTTCTAGTATTAAGGATACCAAATCGGGTATTCATTTATTTTTGTTCTGTGTAGGTAATTTTATTCACGATATTACTATATATAATATCGGCTCCGTGCTAAGTACTATGTGGGTGTAATATTTGTACTTCCCTTTTGGCAGTCGTGTATAAAAGTAAAGAAGAGTGGACTAAAGAAAAAATTTAAAAACTCCATATTTAAAGAAAATGGTAGTTTGGAAAAATTTTATAAGCAGCCATTGAGAACATTTAGAGATTCGTCAAGTTTACGGCGTCAACGATCGCAGCTTTTACACATTACACACTGGCGATTTCATGAACATCAACTCTAAGGCTACCAAAATCTATACATGACAATATTTCCAATTATGGAAACTTATTTTCGGTGCATTTCTATGGCGAGCCACAGAGCGATCATATTGCAATATGTGTAGGTATATAGAATGGAGCTATATGGCTTTCTAAACTCGGATGTTCTATTAATTGATTGCCCATTCTATCGAATCATGTTCGATAGATTGACGATCTGGCTTTACTGTGCCGCAAACCTGTATGGCGCTGTCTACTCAATCATAGTTGTTACTTGGCAAACACTTAGCAAGCGGCCGGGAGTTGACGTGAGCAGCGCGCGTGATTGTGGAAGTTTCGAGCCGCCAGGCAAACCACACGACGGTATAACGTTGTTCACCGTATATAATGGTAGGCAAAATAATATTGTCACCAGAACCAAAGGGGTATACCAAAATTTAGGTCAATCGGTTGACAGAAAGAGGGTGAAATTTCAATTACTAAATTTGACCCAAGAAAACAAACGAGGTAAGCTAAATAAAACCGTTTTAAAATATAACTGAAAGATCCGATAGGTACAGTCAAAGATAAAATAAGGTGTACACAAATTCTGTGTAATAAGAACATATTTATGAGCGGATTCTTTCGATACTTATTTTTGTACTTGACTGTTCATATAAATAGTAGTGACGTATTTATACATTTTTATAGTTGTTATAGGCATACTTTAGAAAAAACCTAAATTGTTCACTAACATTCGCATTGGGTATAAGACAACCATACAACATACCAACCATACTCTGTCTTAACGTTGCGTATTTTAATTATAATGAAAACGTCATGCACACATTCAAACCGTGCAGGATAGGCCAAAAATAACTATTATTCCATTGACCTTTTGGAACTCATAATAGGCACTCTAGGGTAGGGGCTATTGTTTAGTTCATATTTAAACAATGTATTGGTGTAATAATTTTAAAGGTACTTGATCAAATGATCAACCTGCATATTGACAGAATACAGTACATACCTACCTAAACTCTTGCCATAGTTTTATACAAATACGTCCGAACATATTTCTGGCTCAATTAACTTCAGTGCAAATTGATGCCGAAGCTCACATGGACAATATTTTCCGTGAAACGAAAGCAAAGGATTATCTGAGGACTAACGTCTGTACTGGTTAATCTTATCTCTGTGTTACGTTCATGAGTAGTATGTTGATCAAATTATTATCTTGCTTTTCTGCTATCACCAGAGAAATAAGATTATCTTACTGCTAACAGTACTAGTACTGGTACCTAAGAAGAGTAAGAATACTTATTTAAACCGATTCCTGGGCCGAGTATACGTGTTTTTGTAAGTGTATGAATGTAGTTTTTCTTTGTACTAAAATCGATCTCATGGTTCTTAAGGCAAGAATTCGCTATCTGTTATGCTTTCCAAAACCGCCAGTCCGCCACACTGACCCATTTGGATGATCACTCTGTATATTTTTGACGCCTGACCAGTCAACCCCATGTTAGTTTCTTAACCCAAGATGAAGCTGAAGAACAAATTTTCAGAATATTGAAATTTTCCCAAACAAGATACCTCTAAACTATGTATTTAGCTACAAAAGCTATGCTTATGCCCACCGGTATAATGATTACCCAACCTGTAGCGTCAGTGCCTATTAGACGGGACGGTAAGCAAGTGGCTCGGTCGAGTGAGGGCAAACTGCACTTGTCTTCAAGCCACACATTATCGGGGCAGCGCAAACACCTGCCCCGGCTTTGAGTGGAATTGCTTTTCTAACAGAACTTGACAAACCCACATAACTTCGGCCGGGACATAATGTTCTTGCGGAGGTTTCCACAAACACAAATGGTGTTGTACGTGTGGTGCATATGAAAATTGTTATAAGTTTTATAATGGAGCAAGACCAAAGGAAAGTTTTGTTGGGTTGGCAAAGAACGAATAGATTTAGTTGCGGAATGAAATACGACATTTGAAACCTAAATACTTTCTGAAATTATTATCAAGCCGGGTTAGGTACTCCAAGAAATTTAAGTCGATGTTGTTTCGACACCACCTTAAGAGGGTCCTCAATGCCATCGTGTTCTGCGCTGAGGGCCGCGGGCTGGGGCCTGCGCCCTGCTAGAATGGATACTGAACGCGGGCGGTGGTGGTGGGGGCCATGCAAGGAAAGATCTACCTTCAATGTCAGTTTTGTTATAAAGTGGATTGCACAAAACTAATTAATCGTGCCATAAGCTTGTGTGGTCCACATGCCACGTTAAGCGTGTATTGGAGGGCAATGGCTACAACTGGAGGCGGAGTCATAAATGAAAACTGCCTATAGACGTTTGTAATTTCAAAGGTGTTGCACTCGTGAAGAGTGTTTTTTGGCGCCGAGGTTCATTCAAGGAAGTTCGTCCTTGCATGAATTATTCTTTAACCGCCTTCTAGCGAGCGTTACCATAGTCATATCTTACGGAATGCAACGTAAAAAAAATGATGATGGCATTTTAAGCCAGAAATGTGTTAAGTACTAACCGTGCAAAGTCAAATCGTCGTTCAAAAAATATTTATCGAGACAAAGCGCCCGCCATTACACCACGCTCCGCTGTAATCTCCTGACTTCGCTACTGTAAATCACTTGTCGTATATTGCGATATCATGTGCTTGCTAACTCCGTAAACTATTGTCCACAAATCCTCGATATAAGTCGAAGCAGGGTCTTCACCTGTCCCATTATTCCGCCCCGCGTTTAGGAGGCTTTACGGATTATGTCACGGCGGAAATCCACGAAAGTAGGCAGATGCTCGTTTATCCACTGACAGATCTTTACTTTGTTTTACTTTTCAAGTCACGCCTCGGGCCCGCGTTCGTTTGGCTCAAGGTTAATACCAGCGCTTTCCGTCGACTTGACAATATATTACGGGATGCCTGAGGTATTTTGACAGTGTAAACGTTGTCATCGACAGTATCGTGGAATATGAACTAATAGGAACAGCATACTTTAGCCGTTCTAATAGCACACGTAAATAGTCCACATTGGACAACTTAACTAATCCCACGGTAAGCTCAATGAAGGCTTGTGATGTGGGGTACCAAGCGACGATATAATATAACACATCGACACATATAAGATACTTACATAAATACATATACAGCCACGACAAAGGATATTTGAGATAAATTAATACACAAATAATGCCCTCGCCGGGATACGAACCTGGAACCTCCAGATTCGTAGGCACTCCTAACTTAAGACTACCTACTAACTGATTAATATTAGTTCATGAAAAAAATATTGAAATACTTCGAATTATTTATGAGATAACTAGTTTTTGATTAAAACATATTATTTTTTTCGAAAACGAGATATGTTTTAACGAATGTTTGTATTCTGAAATCGTGCTCCAACAAACGATTCGGCTCGGAAAGTTCCTCACTGACAGAACTTTTAATCCTTAAGTATTTTGACGATAGAAGCTTTCAACTATGTGAGCGATTTGTCGAAAGAACTTTCGTCTTATAGTATGTTTTAACAACTACTTAAGTAAAGGTCTTAAATATGAGCGTCACGTCAGTAGCTGTATTCATGTTTGAGTGGTTTTTAAGAGACTCAAAACTAAAAAGCTTTCTTACCAAAATGTATCTTCTTCTAGAATTGGATTGGATTCTTCTTAAATAACACCACAATAAACATTGCGTTTTTCTTGTCGTGTAGATGCATCCTGAAACCGCTAAACTATATGGAATACCAGATGATCTCCATCAAGATAAAATGGCTGTCAAATAGGTAAATGGATTGTTTCGAAATGCTGCTCAGTCTGTAACTGTGCTATTTTTAACCCCAAATGTGGTCCGTGTTTCATGATACCAAAATACCTACTGTATAGTGTATAATGTAGGTAGTTGACATTTATTTTCATGCAAAAGAATAAAATTTTACATTTTTTATAAAATCAGCTCAGTATGTTATTATATTCCACACAATAAACATGTTTAGAGTCAGTGTTAATAATATCCCTTATGTTGGCGTTGGCGTTTATTAATTACTCACATCCTATTATTGGATTTCTGGTGATAATTAAGAACTACCTATACAGCGTGTTTTTCTTCATATGCTATAACTTTAAGGGAAGCTTATTTAGGTCAAATATAATTAATTTCTCTTTATTGAGTTATTAAAAAAATAAGTTTAATCACTGAACATGTGTATTGCAACCTTTATTACATTCCAATGTTACTTATTTTGACATGTGCCGTCAGTCACCTGAGATTAACTTTTATTTTATTCTTAAGGTTCTCTCACACTTACCATTTCTTTTGTTATGTATGAAAACAAAAAAAAATATTTTTTATCGAATTTTCCAAAAGCCGATATACCAGACAACTTCTATTAATGGCCCAATTAACCTGTCTAATTTATCGCAAATCGAAATGAACACCCTGTATATGTAATAATATACATATGTACTGTAATAAATATCAATATACGAGATTATTTTAAATCACTTATTTAATTTGTAGATAATGATTAATTAATCAATTTTGAATTAGTCGGACTGTTTTACATATGTATATTATGCACTTTTGATTGCAATTTTGAAATTTTAAGAAATTTTGATATTGTCGCCCTATAAAATAAATACTATTAAGCAAAACTAACAAACTCCTCTCCCAAAACACATGACAATACTTTATGTTTGTAGATTTATATATGAGCAAAATATCATGATTCAAATAAATCGCACACGTAGTTCAAAACAGTATTAACTCAATACATAGATATATATTTTAGTTAAGGGTATATTTGAGATCTACGAACTTGATCTAGGTCTGTGCGAAATATTCTCTGTTGACATGTTGCGCAATAGTACTTCCGCCTCACTATAAGTTTTATGAATTACCTCTTTATTTCTGACAAAATGATCTGATAGTATCATTTCAAGATGGGCTTATTTAGGTTTAACTGTGGAACTAATTAAATCTAAGACGATTAATATCATTACATGACGCGTAACAAAACATATTGCCCTCACGAAATGTTGAACACTTTGTTTTTCTAGGTTCGTACTCGACAGCGTAGTTTTAACACGCTTGTTAAAGCCTTAATTAACTTCGTTAGTCATCCACGAAAAGTTTCCGGATTGCTCCCAAACACAGACCAGCAGAATAAATCTCAATTGGACGGACATCTATGTATTACTCGTACAGAGCCACAAACTTATCTAACCCGGTGGAAACTGGAAAAACGTGACGCCATTTTGGAATGCCTTATTGCTGTCAAATTTGTTGTTGTGCAGTGTGCACGTAAATTAGTGTTGCTAGTTGCTGGTATAAGTTACCTATTTGTTGCAGTTGTGTCTAAAAATAATAAATTCTGCATTTAAGAAATAGAATAACGGAAGGCTAGAAAAATAACAATTACCTTTTAAATTTGATTTCACCCGTCACGTGACTCACGTGAAATGCACCGCAATTAAAAAGTCATTTATTTTACATAAATCCTGAGTGTATTGTTTTAAAAATAAAGGAAAGTCTCCCTTACACAAAATGTGCTAAATACAATGTATTTAAGGTTTAAGGCCATCCATGTGGCATTCGATTTTTCCACCCTGTATAATATTTGTACAGACGTTTGAAGATCATGATACAAAATTCAAAACGTAAATACCGTTTTCCGTTTTTGATGTATTAAAAAAAACTGAGTATGATTTTATTGATCAAACCTTTTGGAAGAATCTCTTCTTTTATTTTACCAGGTATTGGAATTAAGACCTAAGAACCTCACTTAACTTGTTCAAAAGTTAGCAGTTCATTTTAAATTTAATAAAATAGTCAGACTTTGTCAAAGGTAACCATGGCTTAAATGGTTCTAAATGTTATATTCTTACTTCATTTTTAAGCTTTGTGTATAATAAACTCAATTTTATAATATGAGTAACTTATTATAATTTGTAACACTTACAACAAATCTCAAATTAACATTCATATTATACACCGTAACAATGATATATTTTTACTGAAATTACAATAAAAAGAATGAAAATTCGTTATATACTGATTTGGTTTGAGATTATATCAAAAATATTCGCTGTATAAGTAATAGAACCAACGTTAAGCCATAGTTTCCGTCTTGTTTATCTATCGTACATTCCAATTACGATAAAGTGTTCATAAGCCTAATGATTCCAGTTCGAGCGAATAATCCCAGCGCCGCGTCTCCGACAATCGCTGAGCAAACAACCAAGCGATGTAAGCGCTTTAAGCCGTCTTTGCCGCACATTAACTGCACTAAACTTCGCCTTATCACAGCAGTGGTATCGGAAGCAGTATTTTCAATTACCTATCATAACTTTCTTTCTCGTCAAGATGGTTTTAAAACTCTTGGTCAACTGTATTTGAAGCCCAGGGGCCCATTATATTATGGAATTTCCTGGTTTGGGTTCTTCAGGTTATTTTACCACAGTTCCTACGAAACCTTTGCTCATTTAAAAAACTTGAGAGTAACTGTTTTTTTTTATCTTTTAGGGCGTTAAGTGATTTCATGAAAAATAAGTTTTATTTTTGGTTTCTAGCTTTTTTAATAGACTTTTGTGTTATAGCTCTTAATTGTAGGTAAATATGGACGCAAACCTTAAAAAGGCATGGAATCTTCGGGATTCAGACTAGAACAAAACTAATGTTGGTTACATTGAGCAGTCAAGTAAATATAATTTTAAACAAGATACTGCGTATATTATACACTGCGTTTTATTATCAAATATCGTGCAGAATATGTTTTGCGAACAGTTAAATCTAAGCGCATAGTAACTACAAAGGAAACTCAGGCCTTGAGAGCATAATTGAAATACTTTGATGTGTGGTATTAATCAGAATGATGCAATATTATGGAAGCATTTTAACAAGTATTCGCTTTTCTCGGGGTTATGATGAGATTATCTGAACTTGAGTAAGTTTTATCACTCACAAGTTCAGAACTCACGTAAGAAAGTGAAACTGAGTTTAGAATAGTTACGGTAGATTAGTTTATAAACCAATGTATGTTTTCAATACATAGATATACAAACGTAAATACTTATATACAAATAATTGTGATAAAAATGTATGTAGGTACTCATATTAACAAACATAGTAACCCAGCAGGACTAAGGTGGAAGTACCAGTTCGTAACATATAAACAGAGAATATTTATTTGAATCACGATATTTTGCTCATATATAAATCTCTCTCATATATCATAAGTATTGTCATGTGTTTTGGGAGAGGAGTTTGTAAGTTTTGTTAAATAGTATTTATTTTATAGGGTGACAATATCGAAATTTCTCAATATTACACATTTTCTTATTACTAACATAAAAATGCGTATTTTATTTTATCGATGGCAACTCAAACTATGATGAACAGTATTGGTACAGCGTCGGGTACTAGTACTTCCACCTTAAATGTGGCTACGCTTGCTACGCCGTAGACCTTAGGTCTACATTACGTCTATGAGTTCTTACGTAAGTTACAAGGACAAAACTAAACTAAGGAATTAGTGGTGAATATCACTATCTCATTCCTTAGTACTCGTATAGCTCCATCCCTACAATTTACGATTGAACTCACAAGTGTAATCCCGGCGTTCGTAATTTTTATCCGCTTCGTAAGTGCACGCATAGTACGCGTAGTGCGCGGCTTATTTTAGTCTTCACACAAACAATGAAAAGCAAGTAATATAAATTTTATCAACAAGAGCTTTAGGTATCCTATTTATACTCTTAGGGCTGATTATTCAATCCCCAAATAAACCACCGTAAGTAAAAAATATTACCATCATGTTCTCAAATCATCGCTCAAAAAACGAGAGATAAAATTTATTTGGCAGGTGCTGTTAAGTAGGGATTGAATAATAGTCCTAAAACAAAATAATTATATATAATCGAAATAATATGTAAAGTAATACTTATAACAAAACAGTTATCAGTCCCATAGAACAGATAGTGAAGCAACAACGTAATGTACTTCGAGATAACCGTTTGACAATATTTTTAATGCGGTTCTGAAACTGCGGCCGCCATTGTTGCGGCAGCATTTGTTTTTTTAGCATGGAAACAATAAAGGATGACATGAATGAGCTTTAACGACGCGTTGTTGCTATATACATTATATAATATACAGTGTGTAAATCTAATACGGGCGATCAATTAAACCAGGCATGGGATTCATTAATGTAATCATGGATTACAAGGTTTTGTTAAAGTTACTCTCAATTATGACCCCACAGATTTTTTTTAAGATTATCGGAGCAGCAATGTAGGTACGAACATTTGTTATTATTGATATGACAGTTATGTCATCTGGTAATAGGCGCCTAGCCTTGTAAGGGATTGCATATACCCGAGAAATTTGACCGGTGGTTGCTAAGACCGAGTGGCCGAGGGGTACAGGCATCAGCCGCGAAAGCTAAGTACGTGGGTTCGATCCCCACCTCGGATCTTGGTCGTTTTTCTTTGGTATATGACATCTAATATTTATAATGTCACCTGCTTTTGAAATTAGCTGTCATCGAGTCTTTAACTCGCGTATGTTGCTCTACATTGCGCGCCGAATTATTTTGTATGGAAAATTTTGTTGTTCTAATTTTAAGTAAAAGTTATTTGAATGTACTTATTATGTCGTAAACTAACACCCGTTAACAGCTTCGCCCGTATTAGACTTACACCCTGTATAAACTGTCGTTTGTAGTTTATGATTCAGTATATTCAGCTTTATTAAATATTTCACATGCAATTAATGTAATGTGGTCAAAATGTATTAAGGCAACTGCAGTCCGCTGGGTGGTGGCGTAATTAAATTCAGCACATTACAGAGGCACTGCGTTGGTTACAATAAGTAATTTAATTATTACAATTAAATATGTCCCTGGTTAACGGGACGGAAATTTAATTATGTAGGTTCATCGTACATAGGTATGGATATGTATGGCATGAATGTAATATGCACTAAATGAGGCAGTACTAATTCGTGTTTGGATTAATTAATAGTGATTTAATGACAATGACATATTCTGCTTCTGTTTAAACTGAGATGTGCATGAAATAATTTACAGTATTTAGATGTAGATAATTTTTAATGATATTATGTACCGAATGAATTAAAATATATCATATTTTGAAAGTTCACAAATCGATTTCAAGATGAAGATAATAATCTACATAGTAGAGTTCTGCTATATAGCTAGCTCGATCTTATACACAACGTACATAATATAGCTTTTATGCAGCCAGCCAGACCGTTGATTGGCACAGGCATTTGTAAAAGTAATCACCCCTGGGACTATGGTTTTACTAATCAAAAGCCAGATTATACGAGTAGGTACTATTATGTAAATATTTCCTTTGTCAAATCATCTGCACTTTCACTACTTTCAGGCGAATATTGTTATTAAATCATAAGTGTAGCTATAGGAGCAGGAGTAGTATTAAAACACTTTATTGTGTATAAAAATACAACACAATACTACAAAATAACTCCTAAAATAAGTTCACCGGCTATTAAGAGACTAACCTTATGTAAGACTAAGAAGGTACCCCTTTTGTATTGACATTCAGTCCTCATTTGTTAACTATTATTTTTTCAAACTTGAAATATCATGCAATTAGATTTTTTTTTGTTGCTAACATTTAATTTATTATTTTAGCCGGGCAAAGATAACGCAAATGCTTTTTCATGTACAATATTTTATCTACGTACAGTAAAAATCACATACCGAAAAAATAACAAACATCGAAAATGAATGCTTTCATTGAAATACGTCATATTTGATATTCCGCTCAACGTCGACTGCAGTTGATGTGGAACAGTGTAGTGCCATGACATAATTCATCATACCTATTCTTTGTTTTGGTAACTACTAAAAGGTGTTAATTTGAAATGGCTAATATAAATTTAGGTTTAATAGGTTTCTATGTAGACTACTCTCAAACAATATCGCTCTCAAACAGATTTTATTATTTACAATAAACCGAGTAATAATAGGACTGAAAATATTGTAAGGCTAAATATAAACTCTACTAACAAGAGGAGGTATTGTCTTACAGGGTTATGTACCGTGAGGGTTCCGACAGGGCCCTATTACTAAGCCTTCACCGCCCGCACTGAAAAAAATATTTAACTAAACTACTTTGGCTATTTCATCATTAACCATAATTCGGTATGGCGTTACTAAAGTTAATTTCTATTAACAAACAGGTTTGCGTATTAAAAACCAAACGGATAATGTTATTCTAAGTTGGGCTATTCGTAAATAAATGCTTGTATAATGTTATTCTAAGTTGGGCTATTCGTAAATAAATGCTTGTATACTTACGTCTTACATTAAAACAGTAAACAAATTCAAGTGTTCACATGTAAATAAACCGCTTGGTCTAATTTAAGAGTAAGCATTGACAATATTCAACAAAAACCAAGTCCTAGCTTCTAACAAAGACGATGTTTTTATCCATAACATAAAATTGTTTAGATTTAACTCAACAATGATTTGCTATTATAATACATAGTTTTGTTACATATAACCCGTTTTGTCTAGTAGAGTAAAACCAAATACGGGTTTGCTACTCTAGCAGACCATTCGCTTTATCTAACCAAATAAAATACAATGTGTAACCAAACGTACTTCATTATATAGACAATACTTAGCATAGAAATAACCAAAAGCTTTTTTTGCGTTGCGTTACCCCCCCCCCCCCCCCCCGCACTGCGCGGAAAACCTGTTTATACTCGTCGTGTCCGTCCGGCAATAAGATGCATCGTGTTGTTTTTTTTACTCACTTCTCTTACGTTACATCTCGCTGAACTTCGATTTCATCTCGATAAACAATATAAACATTTCTTGGCGATCTGTATTTTGTGTGATGTGTATGACATATGTATGTCAAGTTACTTGAATATTCCAAAATAGAAGTTGTACCTCCACCAGCAGACACCCTCGGAGACTACCTTCGGGAATGGGGATTAGAAGGTTACATAAGGACATTTCAAACCATGTCATGTCTTTGTAAACCAAATAATTTTAATTTCTTCATTTTCCTTGTAATCAAAGAGACTCTGAAGCTAATGTATCAAGCAAAATAATAGAATTACTCGTAAAATGATTTAGAGAAATAAATTGGTTTACAAAGATACTCTGTGCAATGAAAACCTATAAAGTGATGCAAAAAGTACTTTTGCTCACGATTGTATTATTGATTGATTGATTATTTTTATTACTATACCATTCTTATAAATGACTATGAATGTTTCTATTATTACAATTAATAAAGTTAATAAAATAAATGTTTATTTTTTTGCTCGTTTAGTATTACTTCTTTTTGTAATCGATCGTAATCATCGATGTGGCTTATACACCCTACTTGTAGTTAAATGAGTTGTAAATAGGGCTCACTGCCTGTATAAAATCCAGTACGTCTCATCACCCAGGGGATAAGAAAGGTGACGATAAGACGTACTGGATTTTATACAGGCAGTGAGCCCTATTTACAACTCATTTGATATTTGTCTGTATATGATCCACGTATTTTTGTCATGTATAACCTATTCATTTGGTTAGAAGTAGGCAAACTATTTGGTCAAAATAATTAAACATTTGGCTGTATATGAACAACGTATTTTTGTCGTGTATAACCTATTCGTTTGGTTACATGCAGGCAAATAATTTGGTTAAATATAATGAAACAAATTGCTTAAAACAATTCTCTAAATTGGTTATAGGTAACAAAAAAGTTATGTTAAACATTACTGAGCCAGTTGGTTTAGGCGTAGCAGAAAATTTGATTAAAGTAAGTTGTGAATTCAGTAAGATTTTGACAAACAGTTAATTTGTTCCACAATGTCGTAACAGATGTGCTTACCATAGAAAAAATCAACTACGAAAGACTCTGGTTGTCACGGGATTCGAACCCGCTGCCTCTGGATTGCCGGTCCAACGTGCTACCAATTACACCAGACGACCTTCCGTCGATCACAGCGAATTTTTCCAATGGTATTGTGAATCTAATCACTAGCGACATCTGTACGTAATGTTTCGAAGGTACTACAACCTTAGCCACACTCCTAAGACGTATGCATCACATAATCGTCTGCAAACTCGGCAACTCTACGCTGCGTTGAATTTGCTAGAGAGGGCGCTGTAATCAATACAAGATTAGAAAACATCAATTTATTTTTATAATTAAACAAATTGATATTGAAGTTACTTTTTTTACAATGCGGATAATCCCACAATGTCGTAACAGATGTGCTTACCATAGAAAAAATCAACTACGAAAGACTCTGGTTGTCACGGGATTCGAACCCGCTGCCTCTGGATTGCCGGTCCAACGTGCTACCAATTACACCAGACGACCTTCCGTCGATCACAGCGAATTTTTCCAATGGTATTGTGAATCTAATCACTAGCGACATCTGTACGTAATGTTTCGAAGGTACTACAACCTTAGCCACACTCCTAAGACGTATGCATCACATAATCGTCTGCAAACTCGGCAACTCTACGCTGCGTTGAATTTGCTAGAGAGGGCGCTGTAATCAATACAAGATTAGAAAACATCAATTTATTTTTATAATTAAACAAATTGATATTGAAGTTACTTTTTTTACAATGCGGATAATCCCACAATGTCGTAACAGATGTGCTTACCATAGAAAAAATCAACTACGAAAGACTCTGGTTGTCACGGGATTCGAACCCGCTGCCTCTGGATTGCCGGTCCAACGTGCTACCAATTACACCAGACGACCTTCCGTCGATCACAGCGAATTTTTCCAATGGTATTGTGAATCTAATCACTAGCGACATCTGTACGTAATGTTTCGAAGGTACTACAACCTTAGCCACACTCCTAAGACGTATGCATCACATAATCGTCTGCAAACTCGGCAACTCTACGCTGCGTTGAATTTGCTAGAGAGGGCGCTGTAATCAATACAAGATTAGAAAACATCAATTTATTTTTATAATTAAACAAATTGATATTGAAGTTACTTTTTTTACAATGCGGATAATCCCACAATGTCGTAACAGATGTGCTTACCATAGAAAAAATCAACTACGAAAGACTCTGGTTGTCACGGGATTCGAACCCGCTGCCTCTGGATTGCCGGTCCAACGTGCTACCAATTACACCAGACGACCTTCCGTCGATCACAGCGAATTTTTCCAATGGTATTGTGAATCTAATCACTAGCGACATCTGTACGTAATGTTTCGAAGGTACTACAACCTTAGCCACACTCCTAAGACGTATGCATCACATAATCGTCTGCAAACTCGGCAACTCTACGCTGCGTTGAATTTGCTAGAGAGGGCGCTGTAATCAATACAAGATTAGAAAACATCAATTTATTTTTATAATTAAACAAATTGATATTGAAGTTACTTTTTTTACAATGCGGATAATCCCACAATGTCGTAACAGATGTGCTTACCATAGAAAAAATCAACTACGAAAGACTCTGGTTGTCACGGGATTCGAACCCGCTGCCTCTGGATTGCCGGTCCAACGTGCTACCAATTACACCAGACGACCTTCCGTCGATCACAGCGAATTTTTCCAATGGTATTGTGAATCTAATCACTAGCGACATCTGTACGTAATGTTTCGAAGGTACTACAACCTTAGCCACACTCCTAAGACGTATGCATCACATAATCGTCTGCAAACTCGGCAACTCTACGCTGCGTTGAATTTGCTAGAGAGGGCGCTGTAATCAATACAAGATTAGAAAACATCAATTTATTTTTATAATTAAACAAATTGATATTGAAGTTACTTTTTTTACAATGCGGATAATCCCACAATGTCGTAACAGATGTGCTTACCATAGAAAAAATCAACTACGAAAGACTCTGGTTGTCACGGGATTCGAACCCGCTGCCTCTGGATTGCCGGTCCAACGTGCTACCAATTACACCAGACGACCTTCCGTCGATCACAGCGAATTTTTCCAATGGTATTGTGAATCTAATCACTAGCGACATCTGTACGTAATGTTTCGAATGTACTACAACCTTAGCCACACTCCTAAGACGTATGCATCACATAATCGTCTGCAAACTCGGCAACTCTACGCTGCGTTGAATTTGCTAGAGAGGGCGCTGTAATCAATACAAGATTAGAAAACATCAATTTATTTTTATAATTAAACAAATTGATATTGAAGTTACTTTTTTTACAATGCGGATAATCCCACAATGTCGTAACAGATGTGCTTACCATAGAAAAAATCAACTACGAAAGACTCTGGTTGTCACGGGATTCGAACCCGCTGCCTCTGGATTGCCGGTCCAACGTGCTACCAATTACACCAGACGACCTTCCGTCGATCACAGCGAATTTTTCCAATGGTATTGTGAATCTAATCACTAGCGACATCTGTACGTAATGTTTCGAAGGTACTACAACCTTAGCCACACTCCTAAGACGTATGCATCACATAATCGTCTGCAAACTCGGCAACTCTACGCTGCGTTGAATTTGCTAGAGAGGGCGCTGTAATCAATACAAGATTAGAAAACATCAATTTATTTTTATAATTAAACAAATTGATATTGAAGTTACTTTTTTTACAATGCGGATAATCCCACAATGTCGTAACAGATGTGCTTACCATAGAAAAAATCAACTACGAAAGACTCTGGTTGTCACGGGATTCGAACCCGCTGCCTCTGGATTGCCGGTCCAACGTGCTACCAATTACACCAGACGACCTTCCGTCGATCACAGCGAATTTTTCCAATGGTATTGTGAATCTAATCACTAGCGACATCTGTACGTAATGTTTCGAAGGTACTACAACCTTAGCCACACTCCTAAGACGTATGCATCACATAATCGTCTGCAAACTCGGCAACTCTACGCTGCGTTGAATTTGCTAGAGAGGGCGCTGTAATCAATACAAGATTAGAAAACATCAATTTATTTTTATAATTAAACAAATTGATATTGAAGTTACTTTTTTTACAATGCGGATAATCCCACAATGTCGTAACAGATGTGCTTACCATAGAAAAAATCAACTACGAAAGACTCTGGTTGTCACGGGATTCGAACCCGCTGCCTCTGGATTGCCGGTCCAACGTGCTACCAATTACACCAGACGACCTTCCGTCGATCACAGCGAATTTTTCCAATGGTATTGTGAATCTAATCACTAGCGACATCTGTACGTAATGTTTCGAAGGTACTACAACCTTAGCCACACTCCTAAGACGTATGCATCACATAATCGTCTGCAAACTCGGCAACTCTACGCTGCGTTGAATTTGCTAGAGAGGGCGCTGTAATCAATACAAGATTAGAAAACATCAATTTATTTTTATAATTAAACAAATTGATATTGAAGTTACTTTTTTTACAATGCGGATAATCCCACCATGTCGTAACAGATGTGCTTACCATAGAAAAAATCAACTACGAAAGACTCTGGTTGTCACGGGATTCGAACCCGCTGTCTCTGGATTGCCGGTCCAACGTGCTACCAATTACACCAGACGACCTTCCGTCGATCACAGCGAATTTTTCCAATGGTATTGTGAATCTAATCACTAGCGACATCTGTACGTAATGTTTCGAAGGTACTACAACCTTAGCCACACTCCTAAGACGTATGCATCACATAATCGTCTGCAAACTCGGCAACTCTACGCTGCGTTGAATTTGCTAGAGAGGGCGCTGTAATCAATACAAGATTAGAAAACATCAATTTATTTTTATAATTAAACAAATTGATATTGAAGTTACTTTTTTTACAATGCGGATAATCCCACAATGTCGTAACAGATGTGCTTACCATAGAAAAAATCAACTACGAAAGACTCTGGTTGTCACGATTATGTGATGCATACGTCTTAGGAGTGTGGCTAAGGTTGTAGTACCTTCGAAACATTACGTACAGATGTCGCTAGTGATTAGATTCACAATACCATTGGAAAAATTCGCTGTGATCGACGGAAGGTCGTCTGGTGTAATTGGTAGCACGTTGGACCGGCAATCCAGAGGCAGCGGGTTCGAATCCCGTGACAACCAGAGTCTTTCGTAGTTGATTTTTTCTATGGTAAGCACATCTGTTACGACATTGTGGGATTATCCGCATTGTAAAAAAAGTAACTTCAATATCAATTTGTTTAATTATAAAAATAAATTGATGTTTTCTAATCTTGTATTGATTACAGCGCCCTCTCTAGCAAATTCAACGCAGCGTAGAGTTGCCGAGTTTGCAGACGATTATGTGATGCATACGTCTTAGGAGTGTGGCTAAGGTTGTAGTACCTTCGAAACATTACGTACAGATGTCGCTAGTGATTAGATTCACAATACCATTGGAAAAATTCGCTGTGATCGACGGAAGGTCGTCTGGTGTAATTGGTAGCACGTTGGACCGGCAATCCAGAGGCAGCGGGTTCGAATCCCGTGACAACCAGAGTCTTTCGTAGTTGATTTTTTCTATGGTAAGCACATCTGTTACGACATTGTGGGATTATCCGCATTGTAAAAAAAGTAACTTCAATATCAATTTGTTTAATTATAAAAATAAATTGATGTTTTCTAATCTTGTATTGATTACAGCGCCCTCTCTAGCAAATTCAACGCAGCGTAGAGTTGCCGAGTTTGCAGACGATTATGTGATGCATACGTCTTAGGAGTGTGGCTAAGGTTGTAGTACCTTCGAAACATTACGTACAGATGTCGCTAGTGATTAGATTCACAATACCATTGGAAAAATTCGCTGTGATCGACGGAAGGTCGTCTGGTGTAATTGGTAGCACGTTGGACCGGCAATCCAGAGGCAGCGGGTTCGAATCCCGTGACAACCAGAGTCTTTCGTAGTTGATTTTTTCTATGGTAAGCACATCTGTTACGACATTGTGGGATTATCCGCATTGTAAAAAAAGTAACTTCAATATCAATTTGTTTAATTATAAAAATAAATTGATGTTTTCTAATCTTGTATTGATTACAGCGCCCTCTCTAGCAAATTCAACGCAGCGTAGAGTTGCCGAGTTTGCAGACGATTATGTGATGCATACGTCTTAGGAGTGTGGCTAAGGTTGTAGTACCTTCGAAACATTACGTACAGATGTCGCTAGTGATTAGATTCACAATACCATTGGAAAAATTCGCTGTGATCGACGGAAGGTCGTCTGGTGTAATTGGTAGCACGTTGGACCGGCAATCCAGAGGCAGCGGGTTCGAATCCCGTGACAACCAGAGTCTTTCGTAGTTGATTTTTTCTATGGTAAGCACATCTGTTACGACATTGTGGGATTATCCGCATTGTAAAAAAAGTAACTTCAATATCAATTTGTTTAATTATAAAAATAAATTGATGTTTTCTAATCTTGAGTTAATTTGTTATCAACATACAGCACGTCTACAATAACTGAATTGTAAACTAAATATAACTGAACTTATGGTAATATACAACAGACAGTTTTCACACGATATAACTAATATTGTTTAGCAATACACAACATCAATTGTTTAGTAGAAAATTAACCGAACTGATTTTGGTAAGATATTGCCTTACTTCGCTCGTCACTTTTTTTAAGTTACAGGTTGACGAAAGTTCGGTTACCATTAACAAATTATTTTTTTCAGTGCGTCCGTCCGTCCGTCCACATGACCTTTTAGAGGTCTGCTTTATATTGGTTAGTTGAAATTCTGAAAGTTCAAAAGTGTAAATAGTAATAATGATATGTAGAGTTCCTACTTACTACTTTCACCGAAATAAGGTTTTTTTTTGTTTGACCCGGATTCACTACCTATTTAAAGTGGAATAAACAGCCTATTTTGATACAATCCTCTTTGATTTATCGTCCCTGTAGGACCCTAACAGAAACAGCACAAACAGGACCATCATAAGCCACCAGATGTATAGATAAGATGAATATGAGAGTAATATAAGCCAAAGGAAGAATAACTTGTATCTAAGAAATTGTTAATAGCGACTTGTTAACTTCAAGGTACCTAACTCAGAAATGCTCCCAAGCACTCATCGGACTTCTATTAAAAATGTGTTATTAAATCCCACAAAAAAACTAAAAAAATCCAGGCAACAAGCTAGCTCAATTAACTAAAAATTTATGATTTTTTTGTTTTTAACATAAATAAAAGTACCTAAGTATACGCACTAAATGTATTCGACTCAATCCCGTTCCCATTCCTTTCGTTGTAGGAGTTACAAATTATAAATTACAATTATTTACAACTTCAAATGTAGCATCGTCATATTTAGTTGTACTAA
>JALPQI010019423.1:0-23016 GCA_025490895.1 Thaumatotibia leucotreta
TATTTAAGATTTTTAACTAGGTAAGCAATCTAATTAACTAGCTAGAATAGAACAAAGAGGTCATAAATAATGTTAATTAGTCACTACCACTACTTCTGAAACATTAACTAATTTTCGAAGAAATTCCCTAGGAGGATCTGTGTCCCAAAATCTTACTGGCAACGGGGATGCACTGATTTTTTATGCACCCTATATATTATTATTTCATTTGTAGTCCAAAATATTTATTACGAATTGAGTTCGTACTTTAATAATTAGCTGAATTCGTAAATATATAGCCTGAGCTAAAATTGACCACTAGTCCAACTAAAGACTAAGTCGAGTCTCCAACTAAAGACTCGAGTCTGTAGCAGCTCTAAAGCGGATTTAACCGGATTAACTCCGCCCGGCTGCGCGCTGTCGCGATATCGGTTTGTTTATTTTAGGTCTGGAATTGTTAATTGGGTGTGTTTTAACTGTTCGGTTTGGTGGATATTTAGGATGAGTTCGTTTTCAAATAATCGTGTTTTATGTAAAAATATCGACAGCTGGTTATAGGAACTCTGAAATTGCTTTAACACATTTGTTTTGATGACATGTGATCTCTTGCAATATAAATAAAAAACATAGTCCATTTGAAGTTTTTAAGTATTTCAATATCGGTGTGCTACTGATTAATAATCTTATGATAATCTCAATATATACGATAATCTTAATTATATTTCGTATTAAGCCCAAGACTATTCAAACCTGAAAATACACTCTAAGTTTCATGTAGAATAAAAGTGATACGACAGCAAAAACACGAATAATACCGTCGCCCAGAATCCGACCCCCCGCGGCACCGTAGACCCTCTACGGCGTAGCACTAACATATAATCCTTTTCGCTACAATAGCAATTTCAAACTTCCTTAGGGGCTTCGGATAATCTTTCTTTATATCGAGCTACGGGCTACGGGTCTACGTTGGTCTTTTGTTTCTTTCTCGCGCGTATACAACAATGAGAAAAGAAAGAGATGGGTCTAGGAAGAAAGCACGCTTTCTCAGTAAGAAGGGTGCATTAAGCCGTAATGTATATTTAAATTTGGCCTCGAGTGTAATAATTTCGTTTTTTAATTTAATTTTTAATGGCAATGTAAATCTTGGGGTGATAGCTCTTGCGTAATGTAGCATGGGAATTTATGCACGAACTTGAGATTGGATTTACGTTTGTACTGAAAGTGCATGGTTATTTTAGAACTTAAGTATGAAATAGCACCTAATAGACTTAATAATATACAATGTATCATTATGTAATACAGGCAATTTACTGAATGATTGTTAGCTTAGCATAGGACAAGTAGGTACGTTTAGGTAAATTACATAAAATGATCTACTATACATGAGAATTATCCCGCTCTCAGTGTAATGCAGCACATTCGAGAAATCACTCGTTGACAAGTAATTTAAAAAAACGAATATCATCAATATCAGGGTATAACATAACATTGAAAACAATGTTTACAGCTTCAATATTGCTCAGCATTTTTTTGCGGTATCATAATAAAGAGTTTATCAAAAAAATATAAATAATTATTAGGTACTTTAATGAATCCCATGCTTGCTTTGCTAAATTTAGATTTAGACACTATGCCGGCGTGTAAATGCCGGTATATTTTAATATAAGTATCATAATTGATGAACATGTAAAATTGATGACGTAACACTATTTATTTATATCATGTGTATACGAGTACAAATGAACTAACCAATCAATCGATCTCTTCAAAATATCAAAATTATCTCAAAGTAGGTACTCCAAGCCGTATCACCATAAAAAGTATAATTTTGAGTCGCAAAAAAATAAATAAATTAGAATTTCAACGCACGTTATCACGCGGCCCGAAAATTCCAAATATAATAATCTATATCAATTTCCTTATTAATTCCACGAGTGGCAAAACCGTTACTTTCATAGCCACTTTAATGGGTAATTTTCATAAACAAAGTCGAGAATCCCTGAGGATGCCCCCCTCTCCCCGGGAGGGGAGACGCGGGTTCGTGAGATAGAAAACAGCTCTGGAGCTCGCATAATGGGTTTTTGGAACGGCGTCGTCCGTCTTTCCCCCCCTTCCCCGGGAAGGATGAATTCTTATTTCCTCGTCGCGTCCGGCCCCCTCTGAAGATTGCCTTTTCCAACCTACAGTATAACATAACAACGCCCTGTTTTCAATTTTGTTGGCGTTATTTCTTTTTGTTTTTCGCTTATTGGGAATATTTTTTTGTAATGGCCGTGCGTGGGATGGGTCCGGAGATGCTGTGATACATGTGTAGGTAACGAACAGTAAAAATCACAATTGTCATATTGAGAACTTATAACAACAAAAAACAACATGAAAGTAAACTTTATAAGTTTGTCGACTAACTTCATGATTTTTATACATCAAGATAATATGATATGATGATCAATCAAGGGGATCGGTTCAATGACATCAGTATTGACATCACTCTGCATAAATTAAATGTGTAGGTAAGAATTACGCTTTTCACTCTCCTTAAAAATCACAATTGTCATATTTAGGACCTCATATAGAGATACCTAATGAAAATTTGTATGTCAAATGAAAACAAAATCAATGGCAGTACTAGGTATCAATTCCTTTACATAAGTTTGTCTCAAATGAATACCGACCGCGTAGTCCGTGTGGCTATCAGCCACGCAAAACTACTTATAAACTACTAAATAACTATTACAAAATAAACTTTAGCACCATATTATGATGCCACAGCATTTTTTATTATGATGTCGATCTAGGAACACCTTACTAAAAGCTAAGAAGAAACTTGCATCTATTACAACCTCGTGGTAAATATATTTGGCTGCCTCCAGGCAACACTCAAAATGTCAAACCATCATACCCAAAAAACTAAAAAAAATATAACCGCATACTTGTAATAAACCATCCAAGCGCCCGAAACTAATGTTAATAAGCGTATAAGCTCATAATCAGAAAATCTGCGTTCATTCATGAAACGCCATTAAGAAAACGCTTAAGCGCCCATCCAGGCCAAAATGATCTCCGTCATTCCTTCATTTGTCTTCGCAGACGTCTGCTTTAAGCGAAAAATATACTTTTTGCATAGTACCGTTCAAGTCGCTTGCGTCTTTTGTTAAACATATTTCTTAAGACACAGAAGGGCGGGGTGTTTCTTATGTGAGCGGCTGCTGTAGAGCAATCATAGCAGTTGTCTGAAATGAGTTGCCCTTAAAAGGATAAACAAGTAAACGTGTGCGCGGAAGTACAGAGATCTCGAATTTGTATAAAATTTCCCTTCGCTTTGCTTTGCTAAGGTATGAGATTGTAAGATTGTGACTGCGGAAGGCTTGCGTTTTTATGATTTTGAGAAAATACTTATATAAACTGATGATATTATAAGTTATAAAAACATATACTACTAGTACATTTCAATGAGTGTTGATCCAAAAGTCATCACCCAGAAAATTTGTGCGTAGATTGAAATCAAAAGATAATCGCCAGAGACGAAACCTGCAAACATCTAGACCGATATTACATTACTATTGGCAATCGAATTACAAATTACATGTCGGAACTATGGGTGCAAAACTTTAACAAAACTTCTCAATTGAACTTGACATAGCACATACATCCATAAAATATATATATCTAGATCTACATACCCACATATTGTAAGTTGAAGATTCCGAGATATGAAATAAAATTGGATACTTACAGATTTTTCAATAATAGGTATTCGTATTTTTCTTGGCTAAAGTGTTCCCATATGTCAAGTCAGCCTCCGTAGCCAAGTTGGTAGTGACTCTGCCTACGAAGCTGGAGGTTTCGGGTTCGAATCCTGGCGAGGGCATTGTTTGTGTATTTATTTATCACAAATAATTGTTCCTTGGTCATGACTGTCTGTCTATGTATTTAAGTATCTATTATATATATCGTCGCCTGGTACCCACATCACAAGCCTTGTGCTAACCGTGGGACTAGGTCGATTTGTGTAAGATGTCCCGAGATATTTATTATTTATTTAATTTTAAAATTTTATTAAAGTTATGCGCCCATAGTTCCAACCCCTAGAATTCACAAAGTCAGTAAATGCGCTTTCTTGTTAGTTAAGCATTTATTGTTTCAAGTAAAATCAAACTTTACCCATTCAATGTCATACGCAATATTTTCTACATAAACCAATTTATACAAAGCCAGTGTAATGCAGCCCTTTAATATCGCACCACGTACCAAGACGAGTAACTCTCCTCACGTACCGCGGTAATGGTACAACTGATGCCGCTTTCATCACACAAATTGCTTTTCTTATAACTGAGCGAATGTTTTAAAACACGCAGCAAGCATGTGTTTTATGGGAGAGGGCTTGTTTCATTGATTTTATGAGTTTTGTAACGTTTTGCAAAGGGCAAAGGAAATATTGAGTCGGTGGGGGATAGTTATGAACATGAACTAGGGCTAGGTTCTACATACGAATTAAAAACACGTAGGTAAGCCATATACTTGTAATGAAATGAGCAAATACATACTATTATTGAATTGCTGTGTCATGCATGCAAGTTATGTAGACTTAACAAGCAGGTAAGACTAGAAAGATTTGGAGACTTTGAGGAACTTGTTAGTATAGTTGTAGGTAGGTACCTAATACCTATAATTGTCATCAAAATAAAATACTCGTAAAGAATACCATAACTTGTGTACTTGTAGGTGAAAAACTTAACTCACGGACCAGCTAGATGCACCTATTAAGAACATGTTTGAATAAGACATTTGATGTTCCATATTCACTAGGTGCTATAGTACATTTCCTAATCACCCGAGTTAAACAAAAGTTTTTGCACGTGTAAGGGACGATTTTTTTCATAACAAGTGTGTCAAAAATGGAATTCACCGCGCGCGAAGTGTGCGCAAAGTTCGTTTTTGCGCACTAGTTAGGAAAAATACATAGCAAATACGTACCTAAGCTTTTTCGTGGACATCAATAAAATATTAATTTATTTGTGGGAAGCCAAATGGTCTGTTCAAATAGTTAGTTACAATGCCCGTATACTTCTTCTGTGTTCCTTTGTTTTTATTTTATATCTACGCTACGTATTCTTCCCAAACATAGGTAACACATCATTCACGAAAAAACGAACATCACCATAAACCTAATAAGGACCCGAAAAAGTAAACTATCTCTTATACAGACCATTTGGCCTCTCATAAATAAATTCAACGGTATAACAATAAAGTGGGATGTACATACATCATGGGTCCCGCCGCCTACCGCTAGCTTTATGCTTATCTTGGACCCATAAAGTGGTATTAATGCATATAAACATATCAAGAGACAATAGTGGGGCTATCCGTCGTGGATTTGTAGAGACGTTTTTTTTAAGATTATTCAAATTGCTCATTTTTTATTCTTAGCCGAATTCAGCTGGTTAATAGGCATGATGACTCAACAAAAATCATTAATCTTTCTTTCTCGTGTCTTTCTTGTTTCGACTAGCTTCATGATTTTTATATAGGTACCTATGAAACAATAATGCAAAGCATAGATAAGCTTATGCGAAAGGATAACGTTTCTGCGGAAAAGCAAAAAACTTATCGCGAACACATTTTTATCGTTCTTGGACATAAACGTACATGGGAATTGGATATTTAACATTAAAACAATGTATGAATAGCTCATGTAATGTAACTGATATGGAAGTTTCACTCACAAAAAATATCCTTGCTAGCATAAAGATAAAAAACTTGTCCGACCCACGTTCTATTTGACAGTCACCCCACACAGTGAATACTCGATCTTCCTTTTGCAGGCTCGACGGAAAAGTTTGCCAGATCCGTTTCCTGTGTTTGCCGTCCCTCCCCCTCCCCCCATCATCCCCTATCTGCTTCCACAAATAAATACATTGTCCCCCGGGAATAAATCTGGTTGATTCGAAAAAGAACGTTTATTTGTTTTTATGGGACTCGGCTAGGTAAAGGCTGTAAAACAAGTCACTATCGCGGCTTTGTGGAGCTTGTGAACAGAACTTACGGGTGTTTCAAATTGAAAATAGTTTGTTTTGGTAAAACAAGCTTTCAGTCTACCAATTTAAACCCTGGGCAGTCAGGAACCATGTCACAGTGACGCTACAAATCAAATTATAAGAAACTCCTTAGCACTAGTCATTTTCACAAGGTTCTAGAGTAGCCTAGAGTTCCAATTGATGGAATGTACAATTTTGTTTTTAAACTAAATTGAAAACTCTGGTAAGAATGAAAATCTCTGACAGGAAGCCTTTAATCTACAAGTCTACTTTTATCTACTCTAACTAAACGACTAGGTTTTTGACGAAACCTGTGGTGGATGTTTTGGTGCGTAATTTTGATTTGATTTTTTTTCCATTTAAATAAATTTTACTCTAACTACGATCCATTCATCCTTAGTTGTCTTATCTAGTAAACAACTTTCTAACCTAAAAGTACACGTTTTCTATTGTAAACTGCTGTTTCCTTGATTAAAAATTAAGCAATTTACTAATCACTACGGACGGACTGCACAAATACAGACTCAGGTATTTTGGTACAGGCAAATATGGCAGTTTACAGCAGAAAACGTGTACTTTTAGGTTAGAAAGTTGTTCACTAGATAAGACAACTAAGGATGAATGGACTTTAAATAACTATTTGACAAAATCTGCAGTCTCATGTCTATTCAAAAGATGTCACTAGCAACTATGTTTCACTCACGTTTCACTACATTGGCACTTAGCAACAAAATATAATTATATAACGTTTCAAACTTTATACCTATATTTTACAAATGCCCATTGCTCATATTATTATGAACATTTATCTAATTCAACTGCTTTTGTGGATTTACCTACATACTTTTTTCTTTAAAAATATTTGGCACAAAAACCTAGTCACAACATGCTCAATGCTCATTTGTATAATCAAATAGTAGTAGTAGCTAATTCATCAACAAATAATACTGTGAAATACTACAAAAGCGAGTGAGTAATTCACACATAATATCAACAAAAAATGTACCTAACAATTAAATACTAAGCACTCACAACATTTTCTTGTATTATGCTAATTTAATCTTCTTCTTCTTTGTCTTCTTTGTCCTGGCTTTTATCCCACTTTACTTGGGGTCAGCCCTCCTAGTACATTTGCGCCACATAGCACGGTTGTGGGTTGTCTCCGATACTGCATTGACAGTTTTCAGGTCATTTTTTATTGTCTGCGTCCAGGTTGCGGGCGGTCGCCCAGGGCCACGCTTTCCCTCTTCTATGGCAAGTACTTTTTTAGTCATATGGTCATCCTCCCGTCTCATAACATGGCCGTACCAACGCAGTCGGGCTTCTCTCATTTTGTCCTGGATGCAAGCAACTTTAAAGGTTCCGCGGATATACTCATTTCTTATTTTGTCCAAACGGGTGACTCCACCAGACCAGCGGAGCATTTTCATTTCTGTCACGTGCATTTTTTGTTCGTCCACTTTACGAATTGGCCAGCATTCGGAGCCGTAGAGTAGAGCTGGTCTTACTGCTCTTTTATATACGTTCCCTTTTATTTTAATAGGCATGCGCTGGTCGCATAGGACACCCGTAAGTGATCTCCACTTAAGCCACGCTGTGTTTATTCTGTTTTGTATATCTTTCTCAGTGCCAGCTGTTCGTGCAACTATGGAGCCTAGATATTTAAACTCTTCCACACTTTTGATTGGCGTGCCAGAGACAAACGGAGACGGAGAGTCTTTTGCGCTTATACCAGAAAAGTTGCAAAACATGTATTCGGTTTTCTGTATACTGACTTTTAGCCCTTTCTGCTCTAGAGCTTTCTGCCATTCAGAGACATCTTTTTGTACTTCTTCTAGCGTTTCTGCTATTAGGGCTATATCGTCTGCATACAGGATTGACCACGGTGCTGGTTTCTGAATGTCCTTCGTGATGTAGTCCATTACAAGGTTAAATAATGTGGGGCTCAATATTGAACCCTGATGAACACCCACATTGACCTCAAAGCATTCACTTTTCCCCGACGAGCTAACGACCCTGGTTGTAATGTTGTAGTACAGGTCTTTGAGGAGTTCAATGTAAAGTTCTGGTACACACTGAGCTCGAAGTGCCTGCCAGATAAGCTTCCGTGGTACTCGATCGAAGGCCTTTTCCAAGTCTATGAAAATAACATGAAGGTCCTTCTTGCACGCTTTGTACTTCTCTAGAAGTATTTTCACGGAGTGTATCGCGTCCGTTGTACCGAGTCCACTCGTGAAGCCGCACTGGTTTGAGGTGATTTGAGTTATTTTTGTGAGCCTTATCCTCAGGATACTCTCCCAAATTTTTAAAGTGTGTGAAGTCAGTTTAATACCCCTGTAATTTCCACAATCTGCGACATCTCCTTTATTTTTGTAAAAAGGTATCAGGCTGCTTGATCTCCACATATCTGGTATCGTACGCTTTGTTAGGATTATGTTAAACAAGTTTGTTAGCCATCTAGCTCCCGTATCTCCCAAATGTTTCCATAGCTCGGAAGGGATTTGATCCGGTCCCGCTGCTTTCTTATTTTTCATTTTAGAGATAGCAGCTTTGACCTCTTGTAGTGAAATCTCTTCAACTGGTCCTTCAGCATATGGCAGTGGCCTCAGAGGTTCTTGAGGAAACTCTTCATTGAGAAGAGCTTGGTAGTATTCCTTCCACCTTTCATTGATGTTTTTGTCGTTAGTCAGCAGTTTTCCAGAGGAGTCTTTGATGTATCTGTTCCGCCTAATATCCTTTGTCTTTGCGTTTGGCCAGTTTAAATATTTCTGCGTCCGATTGGGCTTCTTGAAGCTGTTGGTAGAAGTGATCCTGCGAAGCCGCTTTAGAAATTGCTACACACTTTTTGGCTCTCTTTTTAAGCATTTCATATTCCAGCCGGTCACTTTCGAGTTTAGTTGCTTGCCACTTCTTAAAGGAGTCCTTCTTTTTTTTCAAATGTGTTTTAACATTCTCATTCCACCAAGTAGGATCTTTGTTGTTTTTCAGATTGCCTTTGGATATACCTAGATGAGACGCCGCAGCTTCAAGGCAAAATGTATGGAAGTCATTCCAGAGAGTATTGCTGTCTTTATTATCATTAGGAGTCTCCTTTAAATACACGTCCACTTTGTCCAAAAATGGAGCGCTCACGGGGTTGCTTATGTTGTGCCATTTTATACGAGTTTCCCTTTTTTGGCAATGCTGTCTCTTATTCCAGTTCGGTATATTTAGACAGGCAACCAGAAGCCTGTGTTGAGTAGTTAATGGTTCCCCCGGTATAACTTTGCAATCTTTGAAATTGCGCAGGATGGTTCTGTCGCACAGAAAGTAATCTATTTGTGTCACAGCATTTCCACTTTTGTAGGTTATTAGATGTTCTTCTTTTTTTTGGAAATATGTATTTACTATTGGTAGGTCATAAATTGTAGCAATATCCATGATTTGACTTCCTTGGTTGTTTAGTGTACCGTATCCAAAATTTCCGTGTACATGCGAGTTCTCCGGTGCATTTTTACCGACATGGCCATTTAGGTCTCCTGCTATCAGTTTCCTTTCCTCTGCGGGAATTGTTTGTAAGAGGTCTTCAAGGTCTCCCCAAAATAGTTCTTTCTCCACAGTTCCACAGCCAGTCTGGGGCGCATATACACTAATTATATTCAGAGCCGGTTGGTTGTCAAGCGCTAGCTTCACACACATCATGCGATCGCTTATTCTGTCCACCTTAACAACTCTCTGGTTTAGATGTTCGTCGAGGATGATACCAACTCCGTTTCTCGTTGTTGATGTTCCATTATATAATAATTGGTAATTTTTGCCAATGACCCTGGATTTTGACCCTCTCCACTTAAGCTCCTGGATGCAACAGATGTTTATTTTACGTCTGCTTAGGATGTTGGCTAATTCTTGGCTACGGCCCGTCAGAGAACCAATGTTCCAGGTGCCTATGCGCAAGTTATTTGCGCTGCGTCTGAGCTCGTCGCTTGCAGGGGACGCCTTAGCATTGATAACCTTTGGATTCATCTGACCGTCGCTTACGGGGGACGCCCTAGCAGTTTTCATCATATTCTTATGTTGCACTTTCATACTAGGAGATTTTTCTTTTTGGCTGTTTTATTTTTACGGCCGGTTGCCACCTGACGCCAAGACTGTCATCCGTTTCTCGGATGCGAAATGCCGCCGTTGACCCCACAGGGTTCTTCCGCCGCCACCTCTTCTGGAGTGCTCCAGCCTAAACACCCAGCACTGAAACTGCGACCTCTACTCCAATTACGTTAGAGAAGCCCGCAGCAGGGGTTTTGGTAACGGAGTGACCTTCTCCGGCCTGTTGGTCCGCGGACGGTATTTTATTTCCCGTCTGCCCTGCGTCTGTTGGACGCCGAGTTTTCCCCTATCCGCCACCTGGGGACGCGTTCTCTAGGTGTGAGGCTCACCCGAGAATAAAGCTAATTTAATGCGCTTTCATAATTCAAAAAATCGAATTACAATTTCACGTGTGAAAATGAGTTCGCCTACCACGTTTATAATGTACGTATAATTCTCATTTCTTTGAAGTTTGAAGATAAAGCTGGTATCAGAGGATGCGGGATATAAAAATTAATGGTAACTAACACTCTATTACGAGTAGACGTAACTTGGGGGCGAATCTCGACATTTGGAGATATAAAGTCGTATAGGTATACTGGATGTGATTACTCGTAGACTAGAGCTTGCACATTAAGGTGCATTCAGACCAAGCGAACATTCGCTGTTCTAACCTCCCACTCTACGAAATTCGATCGTTACACGAAACGTGATTGGTTGATTTCGTAGAGCGGGGGATAGAACCGCGAATGGTCTTTTGATCTGAATGCACCTTTACATTATGTATTATTTATTAAAAAAATCGAATAATTGAATGATTACATTATGTACATTTTAATGACGTTTTTAATATTTATTTTACAAAAAATAAAAATTGAATGCACAAGAGGCGCTCTTAATGCCATGGAATTCAACTGAAAACTTAATTTTTCTTAATACTCAATGATTCCGCTTAAACTTCTACTCATACGTTAGCTATTTATGTGAGTGTTTATGGAATATATACCTATATTTGATGTACCTAGTGTAAATACACATTTTATCTAGGTACTTTTAAATATAGATATGTATACGTGAGTTATAATAAAATTCATGAGTCATCAACATGAAAATTGTTTATTAAAGTTACATGTCAGCTATAACAATCAACATAAAAAGTATAAAATAGCACAAGAGACCTTTAACTGATTTGTTACTTAAACGTCAACAGATGGCACTCGCAAGCAGATTAGGTTAAAGGTGGCAATCGACGGACGATATTATGAACAAAAAATAACAAGTAAATAAAATGAGCATGTCAATTTTTTACTTATGTAATATAAATATAATTAAACGGTCAAACTCTCGTATATTTAGTCACTGCACGCGACATGTTTCGGAGAGCATGTCTCCATTATCAACATCTCGCGCGTAGTGACTAAATATACGTGAGTTTAACCGTTTAATTATGTTTATAGTTATTATGTCTCACGAAAGCTATTCAATTGTGTAACATAATCTCTAAGTTTTTCTTCATTTTGATTTATTGGCCATGGCCATACCACGGAAAAGTCCTCTTACTTATTCATTTATTCATAACCGCCTACAGCCACTTCCATATACCTAAGTCAGCGGGTTAAGCTACGCTCGCTTTTTATTCCGATAGCCCCATAAGCGCTAGCGATTGCCAAACTCAACCAAACCAGGATACTTCTACTCCGAGCCCTCTAGAGTCGTTTGAGGTCCAGAGATCCCACTCAAACTGGTTTTCCTGACGGAACATCACCCCCACCGGCAACAATGGTGCCGATAGTGCTGCAATAAACCGCCTTAAATGGCCCGGAACTTTCCTCTAATGGTTTATTTAAAAATCTCACAGTTTTCATTCCGAGTCTCCGAATAAATCGCTTTTTATAATGTCTGAGACATTCCCGGTCTCTTTTATGCGATGTTTGCTCTTTTAACTTGTTTCGAGTGATTTAATGGCGTGTTTTGAACTCTGCTATTGTTCAGACGTCGATATTGTGTATTCACTAAAGTACACATACTGTGTACGCTGTTACAGTAGTTATTAACTTCTGTAGTTATTATACTTATTCTTATTAGGCCAAAATTACATTATTTTGCCTTGTTATTGAATGCGTGTTTGTCTCTTATCAACAATATTCTTTGCATCACTCTTTTTGAGGAAAGAAAGCAAGACCTCCAAAATAATCTATGAAGCAATTTTCATCCCGTTGCGTTTTATTATTATTAAACCATAATACGCATTATGAATTCAAAGTGAAACTTCTCTGCTCACTATTCATTAGAAAATGTCTCACTCCTCTACCCTAAAATCACCGCCAAAATTTCCACTTATCGCCGCACGTTCGCCCTTTTACAATCCCAAAATCTTTTTCATAGCACATTTAGGCAGTTGAAGTCGCAAATAGTTAAGGAAGTGTATTCCTAAATCGTAACTAGTACTCAAAAAATGTAAATGTGACCTCGAAATGTCGTACAATAACACGCAATTGGAGACCACCGTCATTTTGGTTGTAACAGCACCCAAGTCCCCTTTTGCTCGGTAGGCGTCAGAAACGACACTCGAAGTCGAGTATTCCTAGTGACAGCATAAGCGTTGTTGAGTCGAGTAGTAGTGAGAACCTTTGGTTGGCGCTCCATAGACCAGCTACTAAGAGGCGTGAAAAAGTGCACTTATAGACTGGTTTGCTACGGCATTCGATTTGTCAGTGCTCGATGAGCTATGACAACAGCATGCCAGTATCGACGTCGTCAGGGTCCAGACAATCGCGTTTACGACGCATAAAAGTTAGTCTTTATAGTCTCTCCGTATATAAAAACTGGCGTTTATGCCTTTTTAATTAATTGTCGTGCCGTTAAATGCCATATCAGCTTTGTAGCTGACACCGATGGCCGGAAAATTGTTAACCGAGTAGTGATTTACCAAAAAATGGACCGTAAATATAAGGCATAAAAAAGTAATAAATCGAGTTTATCGCAGAACAAATTTTTGCGTGATTGCGTATTGGTTTTCAATTTAATGTTTATTTTATTACGTTTACCGATTTAAACTAGTTTGTTGCTATTTAACCTTTTTATACGGAACAGGTTATTTCGTTGCTATTATTATTGAAATAGGCAGCTACATATGAAACGGGCACCGGTGGTAATATCTTAATCACTTTGGCATTTCCATTTAGAACACCCAATTAACCGACTACAGTAGGCGGGTTCGATGTCTTCATCCTATTATAAATTAGATATAATGTCCGACTAAGGGCCCGACGTTACTTGTAGACCGGCAGTTGCATTAGTCACAGCTTGATACCTGCTATTAGAAATAACTTATTAAAGCTCTCGTATTATAAATAATACCTTTACAAAATTATTTCTCAATACCACCTTAAAGTTCACAGGTAAAATCATACAAAAGGAAGACTTAAAATAACAGCTGTACGGCACAAAATTCTATGGGATAGTTGCAATTTGGAAATGTCCCGGTAGAATAGTTGTAGAACGCCATTGGCCGTTGTTAATATTATCGCAGCATGTTTCCGTATTGTTTGTGGATTTATACAATTGGTGTTTTATGTAAAATCTGAATATGCTGTGTAATATAGTAATTAAATCTAGCCTCAACGTAGTTAGGCAATAAAGGATATATGGTTATGATTTTGTATTTTAATATTGTAAATTGTTATTTTTAGTACATGTAATCTTAGCTTACATTTTAGTAAAAATATTTATTAAATAATAAAGTGTAATAAATCCAAAACATAAGTTTTTGAAATAAGTGCGTACAGAAAAGAGTATTTCGTTTATGAACCAGCAACAAAGCGGGCCACTGACAAAGCTTTTAAAAGTGATAAGGGACCTTTGTTTTGCAAGTACAATTTATAGCAACAATCACACTAAACGCTAACCCCGCCGCTGCGCGGGTATTTTCGAACCCAATTAATTTCACCCCTCTTTTTTACCCCGTCAACAGTAAAGAGTACAAAGTGGCCATACACACAAATACAAGTGGCTATAAAATAAATGTAGCTGAGTCAGTGAGCGTGGCCATTGCGCATGTGCAGTACATTCCGGTACTTTTATTGATTTCAGTAGCACTAACGGCCCATAAGGCCGATGTGCCGGACCGGGTCCCACTCCATGCTTATTGCTTGACGTTTTAACAGAATTTTACTTGTTAACTTTTTAAGTATTGAAAGTTATTCGAACTTTTCTAAGTAGGTATCCTTAGTTCATTGGCATTGCGGCTACGCGTCTGACCTAAATAGGCTCCTCTAATAATGTTATATTTTTAGCTATACCCAAGGTGGTTACTCCAACTATATTAAAATGCACACCAAACAAAAATATCTTTAGATCAAAAGCTTCATAAACGCATAAAGTATACAATTCTCAAAGAATTTCTTCAGCAACCACAAACATGTCGCTCGACTTTCATTAATACCCCATTAAATCCACGGGCACGTAATATCCGAACCAGCCCACTGTCTAATAAAGGCTATTTGTCTTGCAAACCAAACGTTGCCAGTTCGGGAGTCTATAAACACCCCGAGCACGTAGTTGAGGATTAACTGAGGGAGTGGCCAATCTTAATTGTCGCGGGTGGACCGTGCAGTGTATTGTTTCTGCTCATTAAGAGAGTTGACTTTGGCTGGATTTATCTGGAATCAAAACCACATACATTATTCATATAGGATTAGAATTAGAATCGCTTCGTCTGTGGAAATTGTCGCATTAATGTAATTTATTCCTGTACTATATGTTGCAAAAGATACCTACCTACAACCCAACCCTCATTGGTCACTACCCGTCCATTCATAATTCACATTATGTTGTGACATATCATGAGACAACTTTACTTCGTTTCTACATATAGTTGAATTGAGAATAAAAATGTATGTCAACATTTTTAGATTCTGAATAATGAGATACTTAATGACTTAATAAACCTATTTATTTAGAGTACCTACATACAGAAATGCTACTATTCACGAGATCTAAACAAACTGAAATTGTCTGAGGCTTCTATTTTCCCTCCATCTAATAGAATGTGCAGAAGTAGTCAACCCTTCAAAAAGATATGAAAGGCATTAGTGGTGACCGCCGGATCGGCACGGCGCGACGGCTGCGGCGCCTTTATTAAAACAAAATTACAAGCCGCAGATTGTGCAAGTATTCGGTTTACATTTCGGTGTAGAAATGCTTGTTTCAAAATGTTTAATACCTCTGAATAGGCTAAGAAATTTGCTACATTTTGTTTTTTAATATCTAATGCAAGATGGATGCTGAGAGTAACCTTTGTAGAGACACTAGAGACTAGAACTATAAGAGATTAGGTAGCTACTCAAAAAATATAAAGATATTTGGGCCAAATAAATGTTACGCACGCAAATCAATATTGTGATGGCAAATGACATTAAATTAAAAGCGCCATTTTGATTTCGTATTTCCGTACCCTATATACCTACACTAATCTGCAAGTAAAAACTATGAGTGGTTAACTCGTGTCATTCAGTTTTTTTTTCAAAATGAAATAAAGTTTTTGGGTTTAAAATAGCGCTGTAATATGCTCTACATTCTATAAACTAGAGCCAAAACGACCAACTTAGATATAACCGCCCACTTATAGATATTGCTACTTCGATATAAGACTTTGTCACGACTGTACATTTGATTGTAGGTAGGTACCTAGGCATGTTGAAAATTATGTAGGTATCTCAGCTCAGTTTTGATATTTACTTATATAGTTTGGTTGTTATTCGAATGAAGTCGATGATCATTACGGTTTCGGTGCTAACAATATGTATACAACACAACTAACATATAGGGGAAGGTGGCTCAAAGAGGGCACCTTAAGGGAGAATTGAAAAAAAAAGTGGTATTTAACATTATTTAATACTTTTCGATGGAGGATGGCTTAATTTATCTAAAAATGGTAAATCTAAGAATTGTACGCAGTTTTAAAAACCTCTACGATTGCCCGCTTTGCCCTAGGGGGGGGGGGCCTAAAGTGGGCATCGGCAAAGGGCAAAACGGGCATGGGCTGGGGTAAAGTGAAGTCACCCAAAGGGCAATGAAGAGGGCTATGCTAGGAGTCTCACTGCGTGATGTTATTAGAAATGAGGCCATCTGCAACAAAACCAAATTAATATAGCTCTCCGAATCGCGAAACTGAAGTGACAGTCGGCAGGGCACATTGCCCGTAGAACCGATGGCTGTTGGGGAGGACAGGATCTTTATTAGAGGCCACGTACCGGAAGGCGCGCGTGAGTAGGCCCCCCCACAAGGTGGACTGATTACCCAGTCGACGTCGCAGAAGTCCGCTGGATGCGGGCGGCGCAAGACCGGTCATTGTAGCAATATTTGGGGGAGACCTATGTACAGTAGTGGACGTCTGTCGGCTGATATGATGACGATAAATATTATTTAGGCATACCCATATATTAGTTACCTTTTTAATATTAAAATATATTTCAATTTCCTGACACATATGACAATAAAAGGGCCTAATTTGTGGACCTCATGTCCAAGATACATGAGCCCAGAGTCGCAGTCATTACATTTAATCCAGTCCTGGACAGATGCGTTCTCTAAAGTTCGTGGCATTAAAAACAACGTTCCTGCTGGGACGTTGGGATGCTGGCAGGCTTAGTTTTATAAATATACCAGTTTTCAACTAAATTTACATTGTAAAAAACACACCGGGCAAAGCGGACAGTGCCCACATTACCCTGCCCGCTTTGCCTTTTTCGTCAATTACAAAATGGAAGCAAAATCTACCCTCAAAATGTTGAGACACGAGGAGTTGAATGCAAGGGTATTACGGCCAGGTAACTAATTTATAAGTAACAGGCATTAATGACAGCATTGCAAGCATCGAAAACGAGAAAACACATGACTCAGACCTTGAAATATTTTTCAAAAAGCCGCAAAAATCATGTTTTTGTTAGAGACCGTAACGGTGTGCTCATAGATTGCCCGGACAAATGACACGAGATGCGCGAGTATGGCGGGGAGTACTGTCACATGTTACAAACACACTCCATTTTGAAATGGCAACATAAAATCCAGTGCCCTCTTTGGGCGCTATGCCCTCTTTGGGCTACCTTCCCCTAACTCAACTTTATTGCCTTGACATTAAGGTCGTGTAAATATATTTTTGGCGCCTAAACTGTAAGATATCTTTGACGTCGACTGTACAGTGTATCCTTTTGGAAAATGAACCTTACATACGTATTTGGTAGGTACCTAAACGTAAAGCCAATGTCTAATAGCTATTTTTGCTGGCAGCCACGTAATTTGTACATACTGTTATCAGAAAAATATTTGTATGGCGTGCAGTATGGTATTGTACGTCATGCTAATATTTTTTTATGATAAATAAACAGACATTCCCTTCATCATCATCATTTCAGCCAGAAGACGCTCACTGCTGAACTTAGGCCTTTGGACCTTCACATTCCCTTACCGGGATCCAAATCTGGCATGCTATCGCGAACACCGAAATTTGCAAATTTCGGGGATTTTCTCTGTCACTCTTGTGACGCCTTCGTTGAAGTGACAGAGACTAATCTTCGAAATTGACGAATTTGGGTGCACCAGGGACCTGAAACCGAGCTACGGACTTCGTGAAATACCACATGATCATTTAATACCTTTACTCCCGGATCATTTCCCGATGTAAACGTTTAATAGTTGATAGGTAGGTCCAAGTGAACAAGGCCGAGGCCGGAACCCCCGGGGGTCACATCCACTAGGTTTTCCAAGCATATCTTATTGCCCTTCTGTTGATTCCCCGGCCCGTTAGTTTCATCGCCCGGGGCAAGGCACTATCTCGCGAATTTAGGGGAATATGTCTTCGAGGAGCCGTTCCAAGTTTTAGTGGGATTTGTTTAGTTGACACAGTGTTTGTTTGCCCCGGATTTATATACAATATAATTCTGTGGACTAAGTTTAGTTGAAGGTTATTCACATTTTCGTATCTCACTGTACGTGTAAAAAATTTCATGTCTTTTATGAACGCGTTTTGCAGAAATGAATATTTTTTGCACTGCAACCATGGCAAATAAGCATATGGCCCGCCGGATAAAGCAGTTACTGAAGCCTATTGTCGCACAATTTCAGGCGATTCACTTAATAAAAAAGATCCTTTTTTTATACCTTACCTCGTGAATATAGATTGTCTTGATAATTACCAAGCGAATAATTTTTACAAATTTCTAAGGTCTCACACACTAAACTTATTTCACTATGATTACTTAGATCCTATAAAATTATTCTCAACCTAATCGTGAAAAGTTTGATTTAATTTGACGGTAGGTACTGTAAAAGTAACAGTAGTAAAACCTTAATTTTTATGTTACACAAATCTGTATGTAAGGGCACCTCCAAGACAAGGGGGACAAGGGTCTGTATTTTACCATTTAGGCTACGAAACTCTACAATACTATCGTACTTATAAATATAACCTACCAAAAAAAGGGAATTGTTCAGTTTTCTTGTACAAATGAACAGATATAGTTAATCCCAAAAATATAACAATTAATTTGACACACCCCTAATTTAAAGTTTCGCTTTAAAGCTTTGCGAAGTTAAACTCCTTTTGGAGATTTATACCTCGCTCCAGAATCTAGGGAAGGATTAAAACATGCAAATCAAACAAGCAATATATAATACCTATAGGGTTGGCCCCTCCGTCCTCCGTCTTATTTATTCATCCGCCTAGGAAGAAATGTTGTTTTGTTTACTCTGAGATAGGGGAGGTCAGGTCGAGAACTTATTCCATTTATATTTACTATGGAAATATTTTTACTTTTTTCGTCTGAAATATTGCTAGCGATGTGTAGATGCTGTGATTGTAGCTTGAAGAACAAAATTTATCTAAGTAAGTAGGTAATTTAGTCATGCTTTTTTTATTTAGCCCTAATTTTATTGAAAATATATTATTTTAACGCTCTTTGTGTAGTTTAATACGCGCTACAACCTTAGCCAGTCGCAGCCTTCTGCTTCATAGAGGAAATCGCCTACGAACACTGAACCCGCTAAGATTTGTGTTGGTATAGTATCTATTAAAAAAATGCCTGCAGCACATAATTATTATTACAAATATTGTTTATTTTTTTAATTAGTGGACATGTACATTAGACATATTTGTTAATTGAAATAGAAATTACGAGCTATCGAAACCCCAAATGAAATGATACAATACACATTAGTACAGATACTGCAGATATTCATAATAAAATTAAACGTCTTGCAAATCAATAACGCCTTGAAATTCATTTCATTTGATATTTGCATTTGTAAGAAATGAACAAAGCAATAAGGCGCAGGTACCTAAGTATTTTTGGGCAAGGTAAGAGTTCCATACTGTATGTTTTTCACACATCCGTGACATTTTCTTAGCATGCACGCTGATTAATAAAATTACCAGTCGTTGTAAAACTTACGCTCCAAGTACGAATATTTCCAGTATATCTAGAGTATCCAGGGTGAAAGCTAGCATAACTAGGCGGAGCGGCGAAACGGCACCCTCAGCTAAGCTGCTGCCTTACATCGCTATCTCGCGAGCACCGGTTCCCAAACTGTGGGCGTAATCCTTTAAATTTACTGTTTGATAAAATGAGTTCTGCTGCAACTATTCGTAGGGTAAAATTACCTCCATATAACACCATGTTTATTTTAATGTTCTATGGTACCAGTGGTATACAGGGTAAAAGGAAGAAAATCTTGGGATGACGAAAACGTATAGCGACGCCTAAGCTACGAATATATCCAGTGTATTTAGAGTGTCCAGGGTAAAAGCTAGCACAACTAGGCGGAGCGGCAAAACGGCACCCTCAGCTAAGTTGGTGCCTTACACCGCTATCTCGCGAACACCGGTTCCCAAACTGTGAGCGTAATCCTGCAAATTTACTGTTTGGTAAAATGAGCTCTGCTTCCATTATTGGTAGGGCTAGATCTATTTTTGTTTGTATAGCGAAAATGCTCCTTAGTGTACTATACAGGGTAAAAGCTATAAAATCTTGGTGAAGCAAAAACATCGCTCGCTATCAGCTAAGCCGTCATCGTAGGACGATATTTTGTAAGCATTGGTAATCCTTCAAACTTATTGAAATACTTACACGTTTTTGTAATACAAAATTGAGTTTACTTGAACTTATCTATTATTTAGGAGTTTAATTTAAAACTTTCAAAGCTTATACAGTACATACTTGTAATTGCAATTTCATTATCACTCATCATCGACCGATGCAAAATAAAAACATAGTTATTAATATATAAAAAAAGCCTTTTATTCCACACCGATACAAATTAACATAAATCTAAGGAGTTAGTTTAATTTAACAAGTTAGCTTAAATTAAATAAGGTTTTTTTTTCTTTTTTCCTTAATTATTAATATAAACTAGTTAAGTAGTTTGGTGGACCTCTTCGCGAGCAAAGGCCTCCCCCAGCCTCCGCCGTTCTTTGCGATCCTGCGCTACCTACTGCCATTGCTGTTCTTTAGTGACGGTGTTGGTGATGTCGTCGACCCACCTCATTGCGGGACGGCCGGCTTTTCTTTTTCCATGTGGCCCTTTCCAAAGTGTCACATGTTTAGTCCATTTTTGGTCATTCATTCTGGCTATATGGCCTGCCCATTGCCATTTCATTCTTAGGCAATGTCCTAGGGCGTCAATAACTTTAGTTTTTTCACGTATTTCTGTGTTTTTCACTTTATTTAGTCTTCTTAGATTTAGAATACTTCTTTCTTGGGCTCTTTGGCAAGTTTGTATTTTATGTTTTATGTCGTTGCTGTAAGTTCAGGTCTGACAACCATAGCTCAAGCATGGTAGTAATTAAGTTTGTGTCAAAACATAGTTAGGTAATATAAATATTTGTTCTTAAAATGAAAAGGTACCCAAAAATATAAATAATTAACACAACATAGGAATAACAGATTTTTTATGTTGTTGTTGTGGGTTGTAGGATAACATAGGTTGTTATTACTCATTTTATTGCTTATTTAAAGTTTTCTGTTCTAATTGCTTATTTTTAATATTTTTACATATTTAATATCTGCTATGCTAAAATCATTAAAATTAATTTCGTTAAGTTTTTAGAACACGAACAGTTTGAACAACCTCGTTCATTCCACCCCAGCGCTACCCTTTTTAAGGGGATTTCTTTATGTTGTGAGAGCTCATTGGAAGCGTCCCATCAAGACTATTCGGAGCGCCGTTACGGTCGGGCAAATGTACCGAAATCATCGCTTCACTGCCAGCCCGTGTACCGGCATATTGTACTACCGGAATATTGTTATAAGACCGCCGGTTGATTCAATTACGAGTGGTTCTCGATGCTATCGGTGTAGTTTTCTGTAGCTATCGATTTACAAGTAATGCAAATGTTACTTTGGCGTCAGGTGTGATGTAAGTCATCTAATATGAGATTCATACATATACACAAGCTTTACGAATCCCATATTAGATGTTTTGTGTTTACTCCATTCATCGAAAGAAGAGAAACCCAAGAATGAAGTACCTGTAGGTATATAATAAAAACTTGCTATCGACTTGCGTTAGCATTATAACCTTCTAATATGTCTACAGTTTCTTAATCATACAATTTAAAAAACGATGAGTATTTTACATTTTGTGTATTATAATGTAAGCACAAATATTACATTGCTATTTATTATTATTACGCCCGGCTATCCATAAAACCGGTGAATTCTGGGGTGGTAATGTTTACAAATGAGTAGTAAGGTAAATAAACAATCATTTGTATCCCCTATTATAAGGATCGCGAATTATATTGCAAGTTTTGGGGTATTTTAATAAGATGACATTTCATTATTGCTACGAATCAAAACCAACGTAGCATACCTAAGCATTAGTAAAGTTTCTTAGCAAATAAAAAACTTCCTGTAAGTGCCTTTGTGACAAACGCGGAGGTAAAATATGCGTATGCCAAGTAGGTGCCTAAAGGTATATTATACCTGTTACTTTTACTTAGTTCCTTGTTTGTCAAAGGGCTCACTGTATAGTTGCCGGGTCCTTTGATAAGTTATAACTTCGTGACACACAGGAAGGTAAAATATGCGTATGCCATGTAGGTACCTAAAGGTATTTAATACCTGTTACTTTTACTTAGTTTCTTGTTTATCGGAGGGCTTACTATATGATTGCCGGATCCTTTAATAAGTAATAACTTCGTGACATACAGGAAGGTAAAATATGCGTATGCCAAGTAGGTACAGTGGGGTTCAAAATTGCATTGACAGTTTATAAATGAATTCATTCTTAAATTGTCCATGCAATTCTGAACGCCACTATAGCTACAGGTATTTCATACCTGTTACTTTTACTTAGTTCCTTGTTTATCGGAGGGCTCGCTGTATAATTGCCGGGTCCCGACGGCCGTCCGTCACCGTGACTGCCGCGTATATCCCTGTAATTGGAGCGCCAGCATCCCACTTTCTTTATTGCGAATAAACTACCACGCTGGTGCTGTTTTTGATACTTGGCGCGTATTTTGAAGTGATAGCGAGTATTTTGTTTTTAATTCGGTATATACCGAATATTTTTTTATATAAGTAGGACCTTCATTTAGGTGTTTATTGAAAAACATATTATAAAATAAACGCATTCCTACCCGCAGCTCAATATTCCAAGAAATAACAGATTAAAAAGTAAAGCAATGTTTGTAGAAACCTAAACTTATTTCGTTTCTTATTACTAATAGACAAAATTTTCTAAGCAGAGCATTTAATAGTTTTATACTAGATATATTATGTACATCCATTATACAGAATGATCAATTCAAATGGGTCAGTATGGATATTTTGGAAACCATAACAGATAGCGAAATCTTGTCTTAATCTATCTAAGTATATACAGGGTGATCACTGTATATATTATATCGTAGCTTGGTACACACATCACAAGCCTTACAGTT
>JALPQI010019424.1:0-19372 GCA_025490895.1 Thaumatotibia leucotreta
ATGTTATTTTTCCCAAGATATCAAAGATCAACTAGCAAAGTTCTGGGAACTTGAGGAACTGCAAACAAAGCAAGCAGTGGCGCCTGAAGACGCTTACTGCGAAAAACTATTTACTGAATCAACCTATCGCGATGTAGATGGAAGATTTATAGTTAGTATGCCATTACGAGAATCGCCAGATGTCCTCGGAGATTCATATAACATGGCGGAGAAACGATTTCTTAATATCGAAAAACGACTTGCGAAAGATCTAGCTTTAAAACAAGCTTACGCCGATTTTATTCATGAATACAAGAATCTCGGACATCTGACAGAAATCTCAAGGCCTAAATTTGGCAACTATTTGCCACATCATCCAGTAATTAGACAAAAGAGCGAGACAACACGATTGCGCGTAGTATTCCACGCGTCTGCACCCACCACAACCGGGAAATCATTAAACGATATACAATATGTCGGTCCTGTCGTTCAGGATGATTTAATCTCGATTTTAATGCGGTTCAGGCAACATACATACGTTGTAACAGCAGATGTAGAAAAAATGTATAGACAAATTCTTATAGAACCCAGTCAGCGCTTCTTACAACTAATTCTATGGAGAGATGAGATAACAGAACCAATCAAAGTTTTTCAGTTAAACACTGTCACTTACGGGACCGCGAGTGCTCCCTATTTAAGCACTAGATGCTTATTACAATTAGCAAAAGAATGCGAAGACGAAAACATAGCCCAAATCATTGAACATGATATATATATGGATGACCTATTAACTGGGTCACAAACTGAAATTGAACTAAGTCATATCTGCGGATCAGTTACAAATAAATTAAAATCAGCATGCTTTCCTCTTCGCAATTCCACACAAACGCCCCTTTGGTCGTAAACAATAGTTTAGGTAGCATGATACCAAAAGACTTAGATCTGGCTTCCCAGTCCAGCGTATTGGGACTCACATGGCTTCCAGAAGATGATAAATTACAATTTTCAGTTCAACTGGACGCCACGGAACCGGTGACCAAACGTACAATATTATCAAACTCTGCTAAAATATTCGATCCGCTAGGATTGTTAAGTGCAATCACAATTATCCCAAAGATTATATTACAACGATTATGGCTCACTAAACTGGACTGGGACGATTTAATTCCTACGGATTTAGCCAAGAAGTGGCTAGAATATGTAGGAAATCTTAAATATTTAATAAACATTAATATTCCTAGATGCGTTCTATGTAAGAATTATAAAAGTATTACCTTGCATTCCTTTAGTGATGCATCGCAGGACGCATACGGCGCCTGTATTTATTTGGCATCGACAAGCAATGAAAATGAAACGATGGTGCGCTTGCTGTGTGCTAAGGCTAAAGTGGCTCCTTTGAAGCCGGTTTCCATTCCACGGTTGGAGTTGTTAGGAGCTTTGCTATCCGTGCGTCTATCGGTTAAAGTAAAACAAGCGCTACGATGTCAAATCACACAAGTTTTCCACTGGACAGATTCATCGGTGGTCTTGAGTTGGCTTGAGGCAGAACCACGAACTCTTAAAACATTCGTATCAAACCGTGTAGGAGCCATTCAGGAACTGTCTCCAGGAGGTATGTGGAGGCATATCCCTGGGGATCAGAACCCTGCTGACTTGGCCTCAAGAGGAGTTGACCCTCAGCAGCTATGTAACTCAGCTTTGTGGTGGCAGGGTCCCTCGTTTTTGAGCCACCATATGTCAGCTTGGCCACAGTTGAATCAGTCCAGCATCAGTAACGACGTATCTGAAACAAAAACATATACTCAAATATCTGAAAACACTGATAATTCAGCAAGCGCTCTCTCCAAGGTGGTCGACTTTAATAAATATTCAAAACTAACCACCTTGCAAAGAACCTTTGCCTTTGTAATAAGATTTATTTTTAACCTAAAATACCCTAAGTCAAAAATGCTTAATCATTTAACTACAGGTGAATTAAACAATTCGCTAAATTATTTAAGCAAACAATCTCAACAGGAGTCTTTCAGTGAAGAGATAAATAATCTAACGAAAAGTAAACCCTTACCTGTAAAGTCTCGTATACTCTCACTTACTCCTTTCATCGATGAATCCGGACTGCTGCGGGTTGGCGGCCGTATAAAGAACTCGTCTGAAACATACAATAAGAAACATCCAATCGTATACTGGATTCAAATCATCCTTTCACGAAGTTAATCTTTAGAGATGCTCATTTAAAATTGCTACATGGTGGACCACTCTTACTGCTAAGCACAATTAAAGAAACGTTTTGGCCTATAAGAGGCAGAATTTTAGCGAAAAGCACGGTCCACAATTGCAAAACATGCGCAATTATGAAAGCAAAAGTTATCAACCCACTTATGGGAAACTTACCCGAACCGAGGGTTACACCAAACCTTCCTTTTCATGTTTGCGCCGTAGACTTTGCAGGTCCTTTCTTCATTACTGACCGAAAGGGTCGTGGCTGCCGGATCACTAAATGCTATTTATGCTTATTTGTCTGCCTTTCAACAAAGGCTTTGCATCTGGAGTTGGCTAGCGACCTCACTGCGGAATGTTTCATTCTATGTCTCAAACGACTAATTTCTCGCAGAGGGAAACCAAGCAAAATCATTTCAGACAATGCCACTAATTTTGTAGGTGCAAGCAACGAAATAGGTAGGTTTCTCAAAACCGATGGTAATTCCGTTGCCTCGTTCTCCGAAAACGAAGGTATAAAATTTCACTTCTCGCCTGCTTATTCCCCACATTTTAATGGATTGGCTGAAGCAGGTGTAAAATCCGCGAAATTTCATTTGGTTAGAGTTTTAGGTAATACTCACATGACATTTGAGGAGCTATCAACTCTGTTCAGTGTTCACACAAATTGAGGCAATCTTGAACTCAAGACCTCTTACACCCTTATCTTCGGATCCGAACGATCTTGAATCGTTAACCCCGGGACACTTCCTGATCGGTAAAGCACTCTTGTCACTGCCATCACCATCTTTACTCGACGTGAACCCCAACCAGCTCAACCGATACCAACATATTGAAAAAATGCGGCAGCAGTTCTGGTCAAGATGGCACAAGGAGTTCCTGAACGAGCTTCAACAGAAAACGAAATGGCGAATCCACCAGGAAGGCCTCCAAGTTGACGATCTAGTCGTCCTTAAAGAGCCCAATGTTCCGCCAATGAAGTGGCGCTTAGGGCGCATCCAGAAACTTCACTTTGGTGATGATGGCATCGCTAGGGTCGCCGATGTTCTAACTACAAGGGGAATCTTTCGTCGCGCTGTAAACAAGCTATGCGCCCTACCCAAAGAGTCAGGACCAGCGACGACGACAACTTCCACGACATCGGCTCCAGCATCAGCGGCGTCTTCTCTCCTCGAAGCCCAACGTGCTTGAGGGGGGGAGTATGTTAACGCCGCTTCGGTATTACGCACGGGTGGAGCGGTGCGGGCGGCGCGGGCGCCGGCCGGCCGCGAGCTGCATGTGCCCCCACCAAAGAGACTCATCTAGACACCGCGCGAAGCGCACGTCACTCGCGACCAATCTTGTATATTTCGAAGCGAATAAACGCATTATAAAATTATAAAGGAGTCAGATTATTATATAACCACAATTCTTCACATAATATATTATACGTATAATATATATATATATATATATATATATATATATATATATAATATATTTATATGCATTCAATTTTTGTGTGTATTAACAAATATATATATATATAATAATAATAATAATAATAATAATAATCCGCACGACTCAGAACTGGAAAAGTCCTGGGCCGGATGGATTGCACAACTTCTGGCTAAAATGGTTTCGATGCTCGCACTCACGATTGGCAACGCAATTCCAACAAGCCCTCGAGCTCGGTTCCCTGCCACCTTCTTTAACAACTGGTGTAACCTTCCTGCTCTACAAGTCCGGTAGTACCACGGAAGCGAAGAACTACCGACCCATCACGTGCTTGCCCACACTGTACAAGCTCCTTACATCCATTTTGAGAGTAAAAATTAACACGCACATTGTTTCGAACAATGTTTTGGCTCCTGCTCAAAATGGATGTAGGGTTGGGTCCCGTGGTACGAAAGAGCTCCTCCTCATCGACATGACCATTTGCCAGCAAGTCCGGCGTAACAAAGGGGCCCTCTCCGCCGCTTGGATTGACTACAAGAAGGCCTATGATTCGGTGCCTCATCCATGGTTGGAAAGGGTCTTGGAGCTGTATAAAGTTAATGCAACTTTAAGATCCTTTCTCGGCGCGTGTATGAGGCAGTGGACCACGGTCCTTCGTCAACCAGGAGGCGGGGATGGCCCCTCTGGCCCGCAGGACTTCATAAGGATCGAGCGAGGAATATTCCAGGGTGACAGTCTGAGTCCCTTGTGGTTCTGCCTAGCTCTGAATCCCCTCAGTACCCTGCTGAAGGATTCAGGACTAGGTTGCCGGCTTCGGAGAGAGGGTGAAGTCATTTCTCACCTTCTGTATATGGATGATCTCAAATTATTTGCGCCAAATAGCCAAGACTTGTTGGAACTACTGCGAACCACAGAAGTTTTCAGTAGTGCCATCAATATGGAATTTGGTGTCGATAAGTGTGCGGTTATGCATGTGCAGCGGGGGAAAGTAGTAAATTCAACAAATTTACAGCTTTCTGAGACAATGTCGTTCAGATCTATCTCGGAAGCAGAAACCTATAAATACCTTGGTATGTCACAGTCTTTGGGTATTGAAGATATGGGAATTAGACAAGCGGTGAAGGAGCGCTTTTTCAGCCGGCTCACAAAAGTACTTAACAGTCTTTTGTCAGGAGGCAACAAAGTGCGCGCCTTCAACGCCTGGGTAATACCCATACTCACATACTCCTTTGGCATACTAAGGTGGACTCAGACGGAGCTGGACGCCCTGGATCGAAGGGTCCGTACACTGCTTACCACACATCGAATGCTACACCCGCGCTCATCAGTTATGAGATTGTACATCCCGCGGAGGTGTGGGGGCCGCGGCTTCCTAAATGCCAAAAACCTCCACAACCGCGAGGTGTACAATCTTAGAAACTATTTTCTTAGCAATGAGTGCGGGATGCATCGTGATGTGGTGGCAGTAGACCGGAACCTCACGCCGCTCTCCTTGGCAAAAGAGAACTGGCGCAGACCTGTGGTACTAAGCACCGAGGACCGCAGGGCGGTATGGAAGAGCAAGGAGCTACACGGGCGGTTCTACAAGGCCCTCACGGGACCTGACGTAGATCTGCTCGCGTCGGTGAACTGGCTACGATTCGGGGACCTCTTCGGGGAAACCGAGGGTTTTGCCTGTGCAATTGCTGACGAGGTTATCATGACGAATAACTACCGGAAATATATCCTGAAGGACGGTACGGTCGACATTTGTCGGGCATGCCGCCGTCCCGGTGAGTCACTCAGGCATATTATTTCCGGTTGTTCTCAGATTGCTAACACCGAGTACTTGCACAGACACAACCTCGTAGCCAGGATTATACACCAGCAGCTTGCTCTTCAATACGGCCTTGTGGGCTTCGAAGTGCCTTACTATAAGTACACACCTGCGGAAGTTCTCGAAAATGGTCGTGCCACGCTCTATTGGGATCGATCTATCATCACGGACAGGACTATTGTAGCCAATAAGCCTGATATCGTGCTGATAGATCGATCGCAACGCCGGGCAATGCTCATCGACATCACGATCCCCCATGACGAGAACCTCGTGAAGGCCGAGAAGGACAAAGCCAGTAAGTACCTTGACTTGGCTCACGAGGTAACCGACATGTGGGATGTTGATTCGGCGATCATTGTGCCGATAGTTGTTTCTGCGAATGGTCTCATAGCGAAGAGTCTCGATCAACACCTCAAGAGGCTCTCGCTAGGTGGTTGGATCAAGGGTCAGATGCAGAAGGCGGTAATCCTGGACACGGCGCGCATAGTCCGGCGGTTCCTCTCCCTGTAGCCCTACCACTGGCAGCTTGGGCCCGCCCCGTTGCCGGCGGCACCCTAGGTTAGGTTTTTTTATAGTATGTTTATATGTTTTGTATTGATTTTGTATGTTTTATTGTATTTTATTTTTATAACCATATTATAAAATAACCTGACCTAAGAAGATGTATAAATAAAGGGAATAATAATAATATATCATTTATTTCGAACACATGGTCCATAGCACAATCACATATCAAAAAATAAAATAAAATAAAATAATAATAATTAATTAATACTTAACATCGGAAGTTACAATAGTGTTAAATTAAATTAAATTAAATTAATATTCAATATAAAAAGCAATAAACTAATAATTACACTAAAATAAAAATAAGGCTTGTCCAGGGTCCACATGGATGGCATTCCAACTCCTCACTATGGGACACTCTAGCCTATCAATAATGGTGTTCAGCAAGTCGCTGGCACTATCACGCACGCGACGCATCAGGGAGGCAACTCGTTTCCGCATTATAGCCTGAAAACCGTCTACGCGGGCCTCTGCAAACATACCTGATGCGCTGCAGAAACGGGGAAGCCCCAGCAACATCCTGAAACCATTATTGTATTGAACGCGTATGGCATTGAGAGATTTCTGCGTACACTTAACCCACAGGCTGCACGTGTAAAAAGTCTGACAAAATGCTTTAAAAAGAGTTATTTTGACATCCCTCGTACAACGTGCAAACCTGCGAGCCAACATATTGCTTCTCATTGCCAATGCCCTACGCTCCCGCTCTATATCTAAGTCATCCGTGAGGTCTTCGGTGACCCAGTGTCCCAGATACTTAAACTTTGTGACTATCGTTAACTCATGTTATATATGTATATAGTAAATATAACGTTCTCAATCTATGAAAAACTTGCTTTTGGGGATGGGTTCTTGTCAAATCACATTTAGTTTCTATTTACTTTTAGACCGTATTTTACAGTACAAAAATAGAGTAGTATTTAATATCTACTCTACGAACATAATAAAGTTTATCTTATTTTTTAGATATAAAAATGGCAAAGCTGACTAGACAGCAAATATTGGAGAAAAAAAAGCTCGCCGAAAGGGCTCGGAAAGCAAGAATAAAGTCTAATCCAGTGCTCTATGAGCAATTCAAAGCAAAAGATAGGGAACTGTATCAAAAAAGGAAAGCTGCAGGAAAAATCAAACGAATCAGTGACATGCCTCAAAGAGTTCAAAAAATCATGAGAGAAAAGAGTAGGGACAGTTCAAGAAAACATAATATGAAGAAAAAACAAATGATAATAAATACTGCTAATAAAGAGATCGCCATAGAGCTAAGAATTCAGAATATGCATTTACCGGACCCATTATCGATAGAAGAACACCACCAACGTCCAGCACTTGTATCTGTAACGGATCCTTTAAGTCAACCAGAAGTGTCCAGCCTGACGTCACTCCGTAGTTCAAATTCCGCGCCTCGTTCGGCATTGTTTCTTGGCGATCCTACTGAATCTGTGTCGATCCCACTCAGCCCTTTATCCAGAGCTTCAAGTCCGATGCCACCATCTGATGTCGATTCTCCAGTATCAGCATTAGATACATTAAGCCCAATGCCATCATCTGGGGCTGACTATCCTGCGTCCTTCAGCCCTTTATGCAATAGTTCTATCAAAAACAGGTTGCGTTCTAATTTAGGATCGAGTGTAAATGAATGCATAGCAGAAACGCCAAAACGCGCAAAACCCACAAAGATGTTGATGTTTAGGCGATACAAGTACAAAGTGAATAAGGAATTAAAACTTCTTCACAATAGGATAACTAAGCTAAAATCACAAAAAGATACGTATAGAAGACAAGTTCACAGATTAAAAATAAAAACTGAATTACTCAGTAAGCAATTAAAAACACCAAAAGAAAGCAGTGCTAAGACCGGTACAGAAACAGAAAGCCTTGTTTCCGATAGCTCAAGTTACCAAATATCAGAGACTATCACGCAAATGAGATCCGTTGTGCAAGCTTTTTATGAAGATGACGAAAACAGCCGCATGTGCCCGGGAAAAAGAGATAATATAACTCGAAACAAAATAACTAAACAAAAACGAAAACTGAATGATTCTTTATTAGAACTGCACAAAAAATTCAAAAAAGATCATCCAGAATATCTTATTAGTTATTCGACTTTTTGTAAGCTACGGCCATTCTGGGTATTAATGCCTAATGTTCAAGACAGAGAAACTTGTAGCTGCGAGTTGCATGAAAATTTTGATTTAGTCATATCCGCTCTATATAAATATAAAATAATAGTAGAGAAAAATGCAGACGCAGTATTGGCGTCTCTGTGCTGCAACAACGAGAATATCGACTGCCTGACAAGAGAATGTGGACAGTGCAAATCAAAATCTTTAGCATATCAAGAATTTGATAATTCGAAACTAGTGAATTTATCGCTATGGAAAAAAGTAAAAAAAGACTACGACAAAAATGGAGAAAACAAAACAACGTTACAGACGCTGAAAGAAGAAACAACTATTCATCCAAAAGAATTAATAGATGAGTTTGATAAAATAGTCGAAAAATATATGAAACACGTGGCAAATGTTATATCACAACGCCGCTACATAAAACAATTAAAAACAGAGTTACGTGACGATCAATGCATTATTCATTGTGATTTTAGTGAAAATTATAATACAAAATATGCAAATGAAATTCAATCTTTTCATTTCGGCAGCAGCAGGAAACAAATAACTTTACATACGTCAGTTTTATATTATAAAAAAGATGGGGTTAAAATCACTCAATCATTTTGCACATTTAGTGAGTCCCTACGCCACCTCGCTGTTGCAATATGGGAGCATTTAATTCCAATATTTAAATACTTGGAAGAAGAAGTTCCAGTAGTAAGATCATTACATTTCATATCAGACTCCCCGTCAGCCCAATACCGGAACAGAAAAATGTTTTTTATAATGTCCTGTCTACATTGGAATTTCCCAAGTCTCAATTGCGTTGAATGGAATTATACTGAAGCCGGGCATGGTAAAGGAGCTGCGGACGGTGTGGGTGGAAGCTTAAAAAGCATCGCAGACAAAGTTGTTGCGCGTGGTACCGATATAGCTGACATGCGATCTTTAACTGATAATTTGAAAAAACATTTCAAGAACGTTATAATAGAAACAGTCGAAGAAGCCAACATGTTTGAAAAAGAATTACTGGTTCCGTCTAACCTTCGAGAGTTTCCTGGGACCTTAACTGTTCATCAAGTTATTTGGAATTCCGATAATGCTGATTGTTTGTCCATGAGAAAACTTAGCTGTGGCAATGAGGAATGTCGGCATAAATCTGTTCGTTGCCCTCATGGAAAACAAATCGGTTTTTACTTTTTGGATGATACTATTCGTAATGCGCAAGAGAAAAGAAATATGAAACGAGTAGATACGAAAAAGAAAGCCAAAGATACATCCTTGATAAAATCCTCTGAAAAAAAAATGAAGCAATCGCAAGCCAAAAATAAAGCAAAAGATGCATCTTTGATTAAATCTTCCGTAAATAAAATAAAACGATTGCCAAACAAAAATAAAGCTACAGATGTGTCCTTAATAAAGTCATCTAAAAATAAACCAAAAATATTAAGCAATACTTTGTTGACACCAAAGCCGTCAAGTTCAAACAAGATTTTACCGAGCAATGAGAAATCAATTATGATTCAGGACAGTATTGAAAATTCCAAGAACGTAACACTAATTAAAAGTGATAAAAAACGTCAATTTAGCAAGAAAAGTGACCTAGTACAATCACTTACACACATCAAGCCACTTACTAATTCCAATCTAATCAATTTGCCAGGAACATCAAGGCCTAAACCACAAACAATTTGTAAGAATGTTTGTAAGAGACGTGGTGTAGAAATATCTGATATAAGCGTAAAAGAAAATGACAGTTTTTGGAAAGACTTGCCTGACCTGGGAAATTTGATTACTCCATCTATAGCACAAGACGTTTCACTTCCTACATTTGATTCAGATAACATAGTTGAATCAGATGACGATTTTAACATATTTGATTAGTCAGTAGATTGTAAGTCTTTGATCTCAATTATTTTAATTATTTTTGTTATTTTGCCCACTGATTATATTTTAATAGCGTTAACTTGATTGTTAAATGACCAAAAAAAATATTTGGGGAATGTAAGTACCTCAATAAACCGACTGATTATTATACGAAGATTTTTTGTCGTTGTATTTTAAATAAATGACAAGTAATTGTACCATTAGCGTTACTTCTGTAGTGAATTATTAATTAATAATCATTTATCATTAATAAAAATAAAAAATATTGGAAGTTATATGTTTAATGGCATACTTGTTATTTTCTTTAAAAGAATATTTTAGAATTTAATTTTGATTGTTAAATGTTGGCATAAGAGACAAGCAAAGTGATCATTATTGTAGTAAGACATTCAGTTTTAATTTTTATCAATAAGTACTCAGTGCTTTTAGATATCATTGATTTTATACTTGGGTTTGTCTAAAATTATAAATAAAATGATTTTGCATGAACAATCACTTGTTTTAATATGATTTTGATTTCAGTGACACTGATTTTGATGTCAGTGGCATATTTTTTGGTTATTGATTTCGGTGATTGTGATTGATTTCGGTGTATCAAAAAAATTTAAATATCTTGCGAACCGTCATACCTCTATAGAGGCCTTAACTACCAATATTTTTTTTTAAAACTGCTGATTTATATGTTATCACTTGTACAGCTTAAAAGTGAAAAAAAAAATTGAACACCGAAGTCACGCAAAACTGCTCAACCCGGAGAATCGCCCATACCAACCGACAGTAGAATCCAAAAAAATAATATTATCAAATATGGCTGACATTCCATAGCATCTGACGTGTTTGAAACATATCGTGAAATACGTTCGCAGATATAATTTTAGGTTACCACTATAAATATCAATATTTTTTACTAAAAATGTATGTGAATTCTTTCAAGTTCGGAATAAAACTACGATTGTGTTTTAAGTGTTTTATTATGGAATAATGCAAGTTATTAGGATTGTTTACATTTTTTTGGATTCTACTGACGAATGGTGTAAACGGTTTGCGGACAGCTCATATTGACTAGCAAAGATGCATTATTTACTTAAAAATAATACATTTTTTTTACTTTTAGGTATACACTATCTTCTACCATCCCCGACTCTCAATTTCAACTCGTCAATAATGATATATTTAGTAACTTATCGACATTAAATTAAAAAATATACATATATCATCATCGATTTCATTAGAAGAATGAAAAATTACATGTACCTACTTACCACAAACAACATAGTAAATAAACCCTCGATTACCCAAACTAGTTTGGGCAAACTTATTCGGATAATTTAAATAGGATAAGGTAAAATAAAACGACAACGTATATACAAATAACATTTAATTTATAATAATAATAATAATAATAATAAGCCTTTATTTCCTTAACTATAATGATACACTTATAATATATTAAAGTATAAATAAATATATGGTTAAGCTAAGGCCCCTTTCTGGGTATAGGCCTCCTCCAATAGTCTCCATGTTTTACGTTCTTGTGCTGTTCTCTTCCAATTCTTTCCAGCAACTTTCTCTATGTCGTTCACCCATCGCTCTCTGGGGCGCCCTTTGTTTCGATAGTTGGTTGGGCCTGTCCACGTGGTAACTCTCTTCGCCCATCTGTCATCTGGTGCACGTGCCACATGACCGGCCCAGTTCCATTTCAAATGTAGAGAGTGGTGTAGAGCATCTATAATTTTTGTTTTATTTCGTATATCTGTACATTTTTCACGGTCCTGTAATTTTATATTTAGAATGCTCCTTTCCATCGAACGTTGACATACTTGAATTTTCTGCTTTATTTTTTTGTCAAAAGTCCATGTCTGCGACCCGTATGTTAAACTGGGCAATATGCAGGAATCCATCACTTTTTTCTTTAATTTTAGTGGTAGTTTAGATTTTAATATTTCTTTATATCCCCAAAACTTTTTCCATGTAATGTTTATTCTTCTTTCTATTTCTTCTATGTGTCTGGAGGGGTTAAATGATATCTGTTTTCCCAGGTATATATAGTTATCTACATATTCAAGTGGTGCTTGTTTGGCGAGAATCGGTACTTGTGCTGTATTTGTAGAGACCTTTGTTTTTGTAGTATTTAGGTGAAGACCGACTTTTTCACTTACTCTACATAGGTCCTCTATCATTTCTTCTAGCTGGGCTGGTGACTTAGAAAACAGCACTATATCATCTGCAAATCTAAGATTTGATAGGTAGTTTCCATTTATGTAGAGTCCCTTTTTTGCCCAATTTAAGTCCTTCATTATATTTTGGAGCACCGCTATAAAAATCTTGGGAGAGAGTGGGTCTCCCTGTTTTACTCCTCTTCGTATGTTTATAGTGGGTCCTGTTCTGTCCAATTTTATCCGGCTCGTGCTTTTGCTGTAGATGTCTTTTATAATATTTAGGTACGTATTCGAGATCCCTTGGCTTTCCAGTGCTTGCCATATGCTGTTGTGCGTTATCGAGTCGAACGCTTTCGCGTAGTCAATATATGCAAGATAGAGCGGATTATTGAACTCTTGATATTTCTCTACCACCTGCTCTAGTGTATGGATATGGTCAGTTGTAGAGTATCCCGTTCTGAAACCCGCTTGTTCGCTCGATTGGTTTTGCTCTATAATGGGTTCTAGTCTCTTCTCGAGGCACATTGCAAAAAGCTTATACATTGTAGGCAGTAAGCTGATTGGCCTGTAGTTGTTTACATCTGCTGGATCGCCTTTCTTATAGAGCAGGATGATCCTTGATTGTGCCCAGTGCTTAGGAATTTTTTGCGTGTCGATAATTTTATTAAACAAAATAATAAGAGGTCCAATCAGTATAGAGCTTCCAATTTTTAAAGCTTCATTCGCTATATTATCTGGCCCTGGGCTTTTCTCATTTTTTAGACGTTTTATCCCGTTCTGTATTTCTTTCGCGCCGAATGGTATGATGTCTGGATTCATGTTTTTGCTTGCTTGGATTTCTTGACATGTAGAGAGCGAGTTTGTAGAGTCATCGTCACTGTAGAGCCGTTTATAAAAATCTGTGGCAATTTCAACGAGATCTTTTCGGGTTAGGAGCTTTTTTGTAGCTTTTGAGGTCCTCAATGTGGGTATCCATTTTTTCTCGGAATTTAAGTATTTGTAAGCTCTCTTTTGGCTTCCGGTTTTGTCAAGATTTTGTTCTAATATTCGCTGTCTATAATTGTCATAGTCTTTTTTTAACATTTTGTTTGTTGTTTTGTAGAGTGTGGATAGTTCTTTTCTTTCTTCTTTACTTTTTGATGATTTGTTTTGAAGCATAGACCGCTTATCTAGTAGTTTCTTAGTTTCTTCAGATATTATTTCTTTGTTGTTTTTCCTTCCAGTAAGTATATTTAGGCTTTCTTGTAATGACGACTCTATTTTTTTGTAAAAGGACTCTATGTCATCATTATGTTCCCAACATATTTGGTCTAACTTACTTTTTAGGGCGGCGAGGAAATCAGTTCTATTTTGTTCACAATTTGTTAGACTTGCCTGTGACTTGCTAAACGTAGCTCTACATTTCTTTTGTTCAGATAGCTGTATTGTAGCTCTCACAAATCTATGATCGCTCAAAAAGCTTTTGTTATTTAATACTTCTATATTGCTGAATATCCGTCTGTTATTGCTTAAGATGTAGTCTATTTGATTTTTATGTTTCTGGTCTGGTGTAAGCCAAGTCCATAAGTTTTTTATATTTTTATTAAATATTGTGTTCATGATATTGAAGTTGATTTCCATAGCATACTGTACTAGACGGCTTCCTCTTTCGTTTCTGGTACCATAACATGCGTGTCCCATGACATGGTGTTCTCCTGTTTTTCTTTGTCCTATCTTCGCGTTGAAGTCTCCCATAATTATTTCTATTCCTTTTGCATGTTTTCTTGCTTGCTCTATCTGGTCGTAAAACGTATTTAGCTCTTCGTCTGTTGCCTCTGATGTTGGTGCGTAGACTTGTATTATAGATAGTAAATGTTTTCCAAATTTGAGATTTAACAGGCAGACTCTTTCCGATATTCCAGTATAGTTTTCAATATTCTGTTTTAATTTCTTTTTTATTAAAAATCCTACTCCATGTTGTCCCTTGTGCTTACCAGTGTAGCAGAATATATATTTTTCATCCTCGATAATTTCGTTTCCGCTTCTTCTAACCTCTGATAGCCCGATTATGTCGTGTTTTATATTAACAATGGAGTATTTTAGTAGTTCCATTTGTTGCGGCTTCTGGAGTGATCTTACATTATATGTACCAATGTATAGGGTTTGTTGTATTGGAGGGTTGCAGTCATTTTCCCCCGCGGTGACAAGCCGTGGTGGGGGGTGCAGAGAGGGGCGTGTTAATTGCTATTTTTGTAGATTGGGAGTAGCGGGTCGAACTTGAGACTTTTCTTCTGGGCATGTGAGTGATGGAGCTTTCATGATGTATTTATCCATATTGTTTGTTTTGTATATTTTATTAGGTTGTTTTCTGGTCTGGTTGCTGCCATCCGATGATTTCGTTGCTGATTCCGGGGATACTGATAGGTTCCTTTTTTTATTAAAGTTTTCTTGAGATGTACCTGGCTGTGTTGATAGAATGATAAGTTTGTCGTATCTAATGAAAGCTTTTCGACCCTGTTCTCTTTCTTTTTGTGCCTGTATTTGAAGTTCTTTGCGTTTTGTTAGTACCTCTGAAGGATAATCTTCTTTTACATAATATGGCGTTTTTTCGAATTTTTTCTTGTTTTGTAGTATTTTTATTTTTAAGCCCATAGTAATGAATGTAACGACAATGGGCCTGATTTTTTCCCCTTTTTTCCCCAGCCTTTTAACGTACTCGATGCTGTTGTCAGCGCAACATATTTGTAATGTGTCCCTAATTATATCCACAACTCTTTTTTCCAGGCTGTGGTAGCTGTTTTCTGTCTCTTCCACTCCAAATAATATCAAGTTTTTTCGCCTGTTGTATCGTTCTATATAATCTATAGCCGTTTTTTGCTTTTCGAATTTTTGTTCTAGTTGCTCGTACTTAATTTCTAAATGTCCAAATTTCTCATTTATGTTGTTGTTAATAGTTTTTTTAATATCTTCCTTCATTTCCTGCATGTTTGTTTTTTGCTGCCTCATTTCTTCCTGCATGTTTTTAAGTATTTCTTTGATTTCATCCATATTGAGATTAGTGCCCTCTATCGGATATGTGGGCAGATGCAGAGGCGATCGTTTAGGTGTTCAATAGCCGGGATCAATGGTTCTTCACGCTCACTTTTCTATCCCTGCTAGCCGACTTAATGGTTTTAAGATTATCCGCTAGATGGCGTTCGCAAGCAGATCAGGGTAGAAGTTTTTTTGGTATGTGATGTGCTTGTGCTGAGACAGGTATAGACACACACAAGAGTTTCAAGTTTTTACTAGATGTCGCTGTGTTCGTACTATGACTTCGCGTTTTTTGGTTTCGATAATTTGTATCTTTTTTTTTTCACTTTTTTTAGCACTTTAAAGTCCACCAATTCACAGTTCGCACTTAATCTGTGTATAGTTCGTAATTAGAAAACGAATAAAGTCACAAAGCACTTTGTTTTTCAATCCGTTAATCTTACAACATCCACCTGTCAGTCTTTGTTTTTGTTCACTGTTTTTTTTTTACTCATAAATAATTAGAATTCTATGGAAAGAAAAAATCTGCAAGTGCACCATCGGGCCAAACCACCATTTATACATTATAATAATTTTACGAACGTGGGCAACTATCATACTGAAATTACCCCAAAATTTTGGGTAATTATACCCTCCTTGCCCTGGCATCCCTCGAACAATAACAAAGTCACTGAATTATTTCCCTTTTCCGAGTTAATTATGGCCCAAATGCTTTCTAATGACTAGTATTTTTATCAGTTTACATTTTAAAATGGTTTGCTAACAGTTTCATTTAGAATTAGACTGAAAAACACTATATTTACCTGCGAAAGGTTATGTCAGCAATTTTTCGCTCGTTTCTACTTTTACAGCCTAGTACTTCGCATCGCACCATATCTAGAAGATAAACACAGATGAAATTGTTCAAAATAAGCCTTGGGATAAGTTGTTTGTGTCCACTTTCACATTGAAAACATTTAATTTCACTCCCACCAGACGTAAATGACGTATTCAACACATTTGTCTGGCACGTAGAATGCTAAGTGCCACACAAAAAATAGTGGCACAGTGATAAGGACGTACGATTATCGTTCCTTTTCACTTCCACTAGTTAAAAGTTTAATAAGACCATCCCTTTCGTTCTTGCTATTATTATTACGTTGTCAAATCCATATTAATCCTACATTCATGCTCGGGGCATTTATACGAAAGAGATGTAGCAAAATATTTTATCGACTAAAAATATATCGATGTTACTGTGAATGACAACATCAAAATGTTATTCGGCATAAATAAATATTAGGCACTTCCTCTTCAATTAAAATAAAAAATAAATTTAATCGGGTAGTTACGCGTTTAATTTAAAATAGTTTCCAAAATATCCAATTAATATTAAAATATCAATATATAAATTCTCATTTTGATTAAAATGACATCTGCATACAAGAGGCCACATATCAGATATGACATCGAACCTCTGTACTGTAATCGAGAATGTTCAATAAGCACATCTTTTATTATAATTATATCGACATCTTTTTTAACGATATCAAATCCCTATAACTTGCCCCCAGTTATCCCAGGTATGTTTATAACTAAGCCTAATTTAGATTATCTCGAAGGTATATTGTTACTTCTGTCATAAGAAAAAATAACATCTAGTGTCAGAAGTCTTTAGCAAAATTTTGTTCGTGCCACCGTGACTTGACTTTTATGTCTGATTATGAATATTTCGTTTATGAGTGTGCATTCATTGTTGTTATCGAATTATAACATAATTCAGTGACATAATTAACAGATCGACTGTTTATTTGTATCGTGGTGTCAAGTGTCATTTGCATCGATAACCTGTTATACACTCGATAAGTTCACTAAATAGGTTAGTTCATTTGATATAACAACTATAACAAGTAAACCGTTATACTTAAAACTCTTTTTGTCAGCCTCCGTAGCCTAGTTGGTATATACTCGTAGTTGGTAGTAGGTAGGAGGTTCCGGGTTTCAACCCCGGTGAGGGCATTTAATTCTGTATTTATATTTATTTATCACAAATATACGTTCCATATTCTGGCCGTGTGGTGACGGCAATAAGATACATTTGTCACCACCCAAAGTCTTCCCTCGGGTGTCGTAAGAGCCAACTAAGCGATTAAGATTAAGGTATAAGTAAGAAACCATCTTTTGTATACCATGACTGTTTGAGCAACAACTTATTTTTTTTTCATTCTTTTGAAGTGTCACTGACCATTCTTTGACAGAAGATTGATGATGGACAGCAGCGTCATCATCATCATAGTGGACACATTACTGCGATCGCCAATCGGTTTACGCAGCGTGGCGTTTATTGGCATTTACCTCTTAATGCGTAGTTAATAGAAGAGGCCTACGTCCAGCAGTGGACTGAGATAGGTTGATGATGTGATGTGATGTGAAATATTTGTTCATTGGCCATGCCTGTCTATGTATTTAAGTAGGTATCTAGGGTTGACTGGTGAAACCCGATAAGTCGAGCAAACTGGTTTTTGAATTACGAACAATAACATTTACGTGAGGTTGAGATTTAAATGAAAAATTATCTCGACTTATCGGGTTTCGCCAGGCAACCCTCGCATCTATCTTTCTATTAAATATAGTGTCGCCTGGTACAGGCAACAAAAGCCTTAATTGAGCTAATCAATGGACAAGGTCGCTTTGTGTGTGATATCTCAAGATATCTATTTATTCTTAAGTACTTCTGGCTTCTTCAAAACCTTCTTTTTGTATAAAGGGGAAAAGAGTTTTTTTCTCCACTTTTCTGTCTTCTATTATTTTTCTAGCTTAGATTATTTTAGCTTAGCTTTTTTAGATTATTTTTTTAGCTTTATATTATTTTTCTAAAGTTCTCTGTCGTTTTCTTACATTTGTCTTAGGGTTTGCGATAAGTATAGATATCAATCGCGTATGTTTATTGCTGCGATGAACGCATACATAATTATAAAAGCGTGAATGCCGTTATCCACGCTTAAAGGATTGTTGCGAAGACGAACACTTACATTCTGCCAAGAGTCATCATCCCAACAGAAGCCACGTTGGCCATCCGCTGCCAAAGGTTCATTGGCAGCGGGAAGCTGTTCATCATCATGGGCACCAGGGCAGCGCTGCTCACGTCTGCCACCATGGACTCCACCACAGTGTTGGTTACTGTGCCGCTGAGGACAATCCAGGGGATTTGAAGGATTGCTGCGAAGACGAAAAGACTTACAATTTGCCAAGAGTCATCATCCCAACAGAAGCCACGTTGGCCATCCGCTGCCAAAGGTTCATGGGTAACGGGAAGCTGTTCATCATCATGGGTACCAGGGCAGCGCTGCTCACATCTGCAACCATGGACTCCACCACAGTATTGATGACTGTGCCGCTAAGAACAATCCATGGCACTTGAAGGATTGCTGCGAAGCTGTAAAAACAAAAGGTTAAGAGGCATTAGACAATTGACAATCAACAAATGAAGATAAAACAAATGAACATCAGCCTCCGCGTAGCCTACTTGGTAGTGACCCTGCCTACGAAGCCGGAGGTTCCGGGTTCGAATCCCGGCGAGGAGATTATTTGTGTATTTATTTATCAAATATACAGTGTGTTCTGTGTGTTACCATGACCCAGGCTTTTACGAAAATGGGTAATAATACGCATTACTGGCAATCGTTTTCAAGTATTAAGAGTTGACAAATATTTAAATTAACTGTACAATTATTTTTATTTCAACGCGTGTACTGCTTAGTTGTCAAACGTTCCGAGTGGCTGCGATCTGTCATTGTCAAGTGCCAATTAACGATTTATTTTGAAGTACATTGCTTCTCAATTAATTTTTCTTAGAAAGTTAATTACTTTTAAAATTAGGATTTTTAAACAAATAATGCACATGGTTTGGCTAAGAATCTGCATCTCAATCCTCGGTTGAAATAAAAGCCTGCATCATGTTAACACACTGTAGATACTTATATACAAACACAGCCATGAGGCTGTGTATCTATATGTATCTATCTATTATATATAGCGTCGCTTGGTACCCACAACACAAGCCTTAATTGTGCTTAGCTTACCGTGGGACTAGGTCGGTTTGTGTAAGATGTCCCAAGGTAAAAAGAACGAGATGTAAAAAAACATGAACATACTGAATAAGAAGTAGTTAAAGTTGAAGAAGAAAATAATGTATTTTATGATGAGAATGA
>JALPQI010019425.1:0-24762 GCA_025490895.1 Thaumatotibia leucotreta
CATATTTTTATTTCATAATAACAACATGTTTTAAAATAGTGACGAAATAGTAAAAATGGTGTTAAAGAAAATATCTATAGTCGAAAGCGATAACGAATAAATTGTCAATTCAGAATACCTAAGCATAGTTAGTCGATGTAGTATTTTTGACAACAAAAAAATTACGTAGGTATTCAAACCTACATAGTAAAATTAAATGATAAATGTGATAGAACTTTAAGAATATCATAAAAGTTAGTTTCAGATAACTGACGGCACATGTCGAAATAAGTAACATTTAGGACGTAGGACGTTCATACACCTGTTCAGTCATTAAAATTATTTTTTTAATAACTTGATAACAGTAAGACTTAAGACATTAGTTTCATAATGAAAGTAATAATATTTGATCTAACTTCCTCCCGCGGACGGTCCGTCTGTGGAATGAGCTCCCTGCCGAGGTTTTCCCGTTGGACTACAGTATGGGGTTCTTCAAAAGAGGAGTGTACAAGTTCTTATTGGGTCGGCAACGCGCATGTGACACCCCTGGGGTTGCAAGCGCCCATAGGCTACGGTGACTGCTTTCCATCAGGCGGGCCGTATGCTTGTTTGCCACCGACGTGGTATAAAAAAATAAAAAATAAAAGGTACTTACATAAGCCTCCCTTAAATTTAAGGGTAATAAAAAAACATTCTGTATGTATGATTCGTCACGGATATATCCACCGTTACGGTACCATTCCGATTTTTATTATATTTGCTTTATTAACACCCACAATTAAAAGTTCCACATACTTAAACTGACAGTGATATTTCAAAAGAAACACGGGATTTATTTCGATAATTACTTTAGTAAAAAATGGACTGTTATAGTTATATCTGTTTTTAATTATAGGAATTATATACCAAGTTACGATCAGCGTAAATGTGACAAGTTGTTAAATGAATGCCTCGCTACCGACAGCCCGACAATCTGTGCAATTAACGAGCAATTCTAGATGCATGCTTCGCAGAACTCGGCGAAAGTTTATCTTCGGCGCATTTCAGCGTCTATCAAGTGTGTTTACCATGAGCTGCCGGGGTGAGTTTAACGCGGACTTACTTTTTACGTCTTTCGGTCGAGTATGTGCGGGATGGATAGAAATAAGTTCGTATTAAACTCATGGCGACATCTCAAGCTAAACACACTTGCCCTGTTAGAGATATATGTAATGTAAGTCAATTTTATAACAGAATGCTTTTAGCCAATGAGGGTATTCGATATTTTTTCTGCCACCAGCTGCAGCCTGCGCTCTACGTAGGCGTCTGGTGGACATCAAATATTGAAATTCTATTGGAAGTACATTAAGTTTATTGAGTTTATAATGGATTAAGACTAGTAAACGGTCGTCTAACCGAAGATTGAGCTATAAAACAGGCGCCCAAAATCACTGGTAAAAAAAAACATAACTTTGTTAAATTCATGGGAATTGACTTGCAACAATTTTTTTCTTTATTTTAGAAAACAATATTCCTAAAGTAACGGTCTAGTTAAAGTTAACTAAACCTAAAAATATATACGCATATTTATTTTGACAAATCGTTGGACCTTACACACAGTGCTGCCATCTCAGCGTCCCATAGTGGTAGAAAACGTCTCAAAAACCGTTATTGAAATATACTGAATCAAATAGAATTTTACATAGGGTAGGTATAGGATAAGTTAAGCGAAATTTGCTTATTAAGTCCGGTACCAATCAAACTAATTTTAGATTATGCAAAACATTAAAAAGTAAGCAAATTTCAATCAAAATGCTCACAGAATGTCATTTCAATGGTGCGCATATCACTTAAGTACCTATAAAGCTTAGTTTAGTGTTTCTAGGTAGGTACCTATTTAGTTTGATATAACAGTAAAATTTTTTTTATCAGTTAAATTTTTTTAACAATAAAATTTGAGCTAGGTCACCCCGGAAACCACGGGCGATTTTTTTATATTGATTTTGTACTAATTGTTCTGTAATTTATTTTTTATGAAAATAAATAATATAACAACAATACACCGTGTATTTATTTTATGTTTCCAAGGAAATTAGTTTGGTATATTAATTTCAACTGTGTTGCACAACCCAACATATAGACACAAAAGGCGGACTTAATGCCATAAGGCATTATCTACTAGTCAACATCCAGACCGAACAGAAAAAAAAATCGATTTAAGAATCTATCATCATTTTAACGTATGCAAAATGACCGTAATATAAATATTAATGTATTCTGTAAACAGAATGGAATAATTCAGCTTTTTTTCTCCTACTTGTCATGCTCTGTAGGAACAGCGTAACGTTTCTGTTTTAACAGTTCTGTTAATTTCGTAGTCCAAATAGCTAAAAGAGTTAATGCTACCGTCAGTACTAGCAATGTACCGAGGAGAAGTTTCATAAATTTCGAAACTTGTATAGAGAATGTTCTGAAACTTGGTCAAGTTGGACATTGCTAGTCAGTACTCCATTTCCACACCATACATTTTCGCAAAATAAATTAAACAGACTGGTAGATTTATGTCAACTTGTGAGCGCCCACCGCTAAGTGTACAGTCAAAGACAAAATAAGGTGTACACAAAAATGTTCAAAAATATGTCCCGGTGCACTCTAATTATGCGTAACAAGAACGTCGTAACATATTTATGAGCGGATTCTCTCGATACTTATTTTTGCACTCGACTGTATGCCTCCCTTCTCACACCATTCCTCCCGGTTCTATACCGATCGTAGAAAGAAGCTCCCACACATTTTGTAATACCTATCGCGGCCTATTGGCATTATTTACTTAACTATAAGTAATTATTTTAATTACTTTTCTTCCTTAATCTTCTTCGCTACATAAACGCAAAAATAAGAATTACTGTGTTACCTATATCCCACAAGTTGTCGAAGTAACCAACCTTATCTAGCGCATCATTCAGAGTTTTAATAACATTAAAAGCTACCGTATCGTAACCAAATAATTCTTGTGTCAATGTTTCGTTTGCAAAATATTAGTAACTACAATAGGAAATCGCTTATTTGCATACCTTTGTAAAACACAATCCGATAAAAAAACATATTAAATATAACAAAACATCACAAAATGTCAGGAGAGTAGTAACAATAAAAATAATCCAAGTAGGAGGTGATAGGTAAATAGTTACTTACCAATCAGCGTGTAAGAAGATAAAATTAATTCTGTAAAGTTTACCTACCCACGTCTTGCCCAAGTAAAGCAAATCACTAAATTATTTGTCTCAGCTTTGACATAAGTTCTCCCGAACCTTTGGTTTTATTAAAGCATGACGTGGCTAAGATAAAGTTTTGAGTGAAGCTCATACCTGCGGAGATGACGTGTTCGCTTCATGTTACGGTGGCACCACGGGCTACCGTTAGTGTATGGGATGTCTCCACTAGAATGCATCAGATCACTTACGGGCTCTCATAGTTCCGCCGTCGAGTGACGTGGTAGTTTCTATAGAAAATGATGAAGTGGCCGGGCTAGTGTGAGCCGCCGTCAAGGGACGTACCTGAGCGAGCTGCCGAGGCGCGCGCCGCGGCGCCGCGCGGCCCGCGCGACGCTCCCCGTATCGCCCGCTGTCGAAATTCATTATAAATCCCATTCAAATAACTTGTTTCCATCTCATTTCCGTTATAAATTATACAGGAAATTTAATTCAGTCGCAGCATAAGACATATCATTTTACTGTTATAAGTTTTTATGTGGGTAGGTACTTTTTTAATTAAACATCGTTATTTTTGTTACTTTCAAGGCGATTTATATCGAAATCTCTTTCTATGTGAGATCAGAATATTCGTTAATTAACTATTCATAAGAAAGATTAACTTATAAGTGTTTAGAATCATTATATTATACTTGGACAGTTGACGTCAATCAAGCTAAATTTAAACTAAATATCGCACACTAGAAAATACACAATCGCATTAGCAAAATAAAAATAAGAAATGAATTCGCTCAATAAACACAAATCTTAACAAATAGGTCTTATTGTCTAGTAATAATTATATTAAAAATAAGTAGGTATGTCGTAAATGAGAATAATGGAAGAAATAATTACCTTGTCCGTGTAGCCATGTGGGCCCCCGCGGCCGCTAGAGCAGCACCGGCTCGCCGCTGTCCTCGCCCGCGTGCGCGCGCGCCGACAGTATCCGGATTATATCTGCAACAACCAAACATTCCACGGTTACTTTATGTTTCTACTTTACTTCACTAAAATTTTAAATAACGGTCACATATACAGAAAAAATGCACTGCAAAGGCAACGGCTGAGCATAGACAAAAAACAATTCGCTTTGGGCAACAATCATAAGTTACACAGCTTATAAACTAGAAAAACAATTAAAATTCTAAAACACAGGCAATAAAACTTACCGACAAGCTCGAATTGGTTTAAGAATATGTCGTAATAGTCAATTTTTGCAATCAGCAGATCCATACCTGTTGACAGAGAAAAGATCGTTAAAGAACTGAATCAATCTGAATTATATGGAATTATGGGAAGCGCCAACGGCTCTGTTTCAACAAGTGACCACGCGTGTTATTAGATACGCCGCACTTGGGGGAGTGAGTGAGACAGATGCGAAACCGAGGACGAGTGTAAGGGACGGAGAAAAGGAACGGTTTCCGAACGCGGTACTGCGCCTTCGCTACCCTCATTAAACTCATAATGCTATTTAATGGCACTTGTGTGCCTACCCTCACGCACTGACTGACTTAGGTCTTTGTTATAATTACCTATACCTATGCTTTATTTTATAACATAACTAAACATCGATTGTTAGAAAATTTTACATTTTCAAATATGTACTTCCATGATTTTTATGTTTTATTATCCCTGACTGGACCATCTTGTGGTATTCAGAAGTAGTATTGCCAACATAAAAATATAAGCAAAGATCTCGTTAGATTTGTTCGGCAAAATGTTCTTAACTCAGCCAAGTCACAATACAGACAAGTGCAAAAATAAGTATCGAAAGAATCCGCTCATAAATATGTTACGATGTTCTTATTACACAGAATTAGAGTACACTGGGACATATTTTTGAACATTTTTGTGCATACCTTATTTTGTCTTTGACTGTACAATATCGATTAAAGCCTAAAGCGGATTGTCAGGGTTAGGCAAACCTTTGTGTTTATTATTTAATCCTTTTCCTTTGAATCGTTTAGGAAAATTAAAACTCTGTACTTACAATGTTGTCAGATTCACCTTTGAAGTTAGATAACTACTTCAAAGCAGAACCTGCTATAATAAATTATTATTAATAATGAAATCCGTTTAGGACGAAAAAGGATTAGCCGTATTAATACATATAAATTGTGTAGATAGGTACACAGAATAATAAAACCAAGTAAAGGACTATTCGAAAGATGAGTGCGTATTCAAAATAATTATAATATAAATAAAATATATAAACACGTCACCATAGCTATACACTAATATATTCGTGCAATGGTAGTCACACTATACTATAGGTACTGTTATTAGATTGATCTTGTAAGTCTTACCTATACATTTTATAACCGTAATTAAATCGTCAAAATAATAATTAAAAACCAAAACACCCGTCTTTACTACCTATATACTTTGTTCCCAAATATAAGAAAAAAGTACAAACTGTATTTAAAATGAGAGAACAGTTTAATAATGACTAATTATGTCAATTAATCACTTTAACTGTTATATTATGTTTCGTATCTATAAACATATAGGTACATATATAATATATATAACGGAGTGTTACATGAAAAATGAAACCTTGTCGGTTATAATGATAAGTATGCCATCCCGTCTATTACTTTTTAGCAATAAATGTTCTGTATTCAAGTTCTGGCGAGTATTGGAAAAGCGTGCGGTTTTTGAAGATCGATCCTGGCACGCATGCGCGCTGGCCGGCGGCGGCGGCGGCAGGCGAGGCGGCCGCCCAGCGCCGGCCGGCCCCCGCCATTAGGGTTGCTATATGCTAAAATGAAATATCCTGACAAAAATCCGGACGTTACCCTAAAAGTGCGGACATTGCTTGTAACAGATTTAGCAAAGCCCGACTGCCGCACCGGTGCGTGTGGTGTACTGTATCATGTATTTTACCGTATCCTTCACACTTACACTTCACATACCTGTAATTTTGTTTAGTATTTGACACATTTATTGTTGTGTAGATATATTTTTTTAATGTATCAAACAAACATTAATAATTTTATTTGATGAGTTAAATTCTACATTTTTTGCCAAGCCCGGCCGCGGGTCAAGATTCGGCCATGACCGGACAACTCCAGACGTATGGCAGCCCTACCCGTAAATCCCGCAATGAGGTTACTCGGCGCTTGTTACTTGATGGCAGTGATGGCAACACTACACGGTTATTGGTTTTATTGGCACACCGTATTCGTTACGATGACTTTCAGTTCATTGGAAAGATTAGAAATATTTACCGAAGATAATGCAACAACTACTTTATGCTAAGAAATGCAAAATCGTTGTATTATTTTATTTTTGATAACCATAAATGATCGTTTTTTTGTCACTAAATTGTTTAAAATGCTCCGAGATGTTTGACTTGGCAGAAAACCAAGCGTCTGAAACTCTGATAACTTGTTGAAAACGGCTCGAAGCGGGTGATAGGATTTTTCCTGGCTACGTCATAAAAAACATAACGTAGGTATGCGGAATGAAATCTGGACAAAGTTAAATGTTATATTAAATAAATAACAACATTATAATTTTTTTAAACACTTACTTCTCTTAATATCGATTTTAACAAGGATTCATGCAAGATAAAAACTACTTGAATCCGAAGCGTATAACTTCAGTTTTATGGTAGGGTAAAATCACCAATAGATGAACAGTTAAGCAACTTTCCCAACTTTAAATATTTTTTTCTATATGATGTAACTCATATTCATCAATTTTTATTTTTTTATATGATTCCGCATTTTATTGAGTTTAGAATAATTTATTTTCGTGCCTCGTATTAAACTTCAGTAATTTTATAAAAATGATTGTATGAAAAAAGGACCCAAAATTCCCAGTAGTTGAACAAAGTGCCCTATCACTGAACAATTTGACCCCAATAGATGAACCAGCATAATTGCAATATAGCGAGACCAATATATGAACGCCAAGACTCTAATAGATGAATAGAGCATAGTAAAAATGTTGGTTTCTTAGATAAATTAATTGTTTTTAACCTAAAGAACCTTCTTTTAATGAAATATAAACACGGTGTACATTGTGTAAAAATCTGATCTCTAAAAACCAAAGTTTAACTTTTCCCAAATTCAATCGTTCAATAAAATCAGTTGGTTCATGTTTTGGACACCGCATCAACGAAATGAACGAACTAAATTGATTCGAATTCATTTATTGGAATCCAACCCAAAAGATGAACCAGTAAATTTTCCTAGTTCACGTTTTGGACAGCGATTCTTGAGTTGAACAATCCCGTTTCCATACAAAAGTAAATTAATATAAAACGCGTTACATGAAAAAAGGGTCGTTCATCTTTTGGTCTAAAAATCAACTACAAAACTGATTGTAATTTTATATATAAATATTACATATAGCTATTTTATTATAATTTACACAAGCATTTGAAAATTCGAGCCTTTGCCCAAAAGTTGACCGTCGTTCATCTTTTGGCCCGAACACACAATATTGGAACCATAACTTGACCAGCAAATATATCATAAAATAAATAAAAAATAAGTATTATTTATAATATACACAATAGAGATATTAGTCTAAAATCTATACTGAAGTGAATCAAGGAAATAAAGGCCATATTCGATTTTTTACGTAATTAATAGCTTAAATTTTTGAGGGCTTTTCTTAATAAGGATCCCATATAAAACGCAATTTTGGCGCGAAGCGCAAACTCGACGACCGCTCACTGCCACGTGCGTGGCTTAATTATCTGGGAATTCGCATGCGACACTCGATATAGTGCTGCCGCGTGTGAAAAAAATACTCCCAGGCATTTAAAATTATTCCTGATTTAATTATTTACATTTTTAGGTCTATCAGTCAACTTCTGGGTGGCAGTCATCTATTGGTGCTTTTACCCTACTTTATCCATTAATGTCGAAAAAACTGATGTTAGCATTTTTCTTGCCTCTAATTTTATCTTCTGTTCGAAAACTTTTTAAACTGACATCCTTTGCTCAGCATATTTCATATTATAGTCCATTTGGCTATTGGTACTCTAAAAATAATAGTAACGTTGCTAAAAATGTTTAGTTAAAATTACCTATAGCTCGTTCAGCGTGACATCCGTTACTGAAAAACCAGTGTTTTTTACACTTTTTGACCAAATGACGAAGCCACATTTTCATAGTTGTTTATTTTTATTTTCGGTGTTGGTAGGCTTGCTCTTTGTTAAAGTTTCGTGATGCCCATGCTTTAAGGATACTGTGTATCAATTTTTTTGTTGTATTTGGAAGTCCTTCTGGACTCTCTGTTCGATTTTGTGATGCGATCTAACGTAATTTCCTTTATTCGGGCTCTCTGAGAAAAGTATCTGTAGCTAAAATGTTACATTGCACTATGGTTTCTAATAGTATTTTTTGGAAAGAAAAAGAATGCGAAATTAATATAAAAAAGTGTTTCACATCTTGCCTACTTCTAAAAATTCAGAATTATCGTCGATTTAGGCCATAGCAAATGTGTCCTGTAGAAAATACATGCAGTTTTGCGACATTGGTCTACTTGATTGGCATCATTTCTAAAGAAATATGCCAAAACAGACAACACTTCCCGAATTAATCAACAAATGTACACAAATCAATTTAGCATTGAGATACAATTTCTATTTAATTGTTTTTTTTATTTCTTCAAAATCTGTCCAAATTTCATTCCGCATACGTTACTCGTATATCCATAACCCCAACTCCTTTATTCAACATTAATGAAGCGACGAAAGAAAGCTCGCTACCATACATAAATAGACCGACCACCAAACGTAGGCACTCCGTTGGAAAATATTACGAGATTCAAAATAGACTTTACTTTTTCAATGTTAAAGAAATACGTCAACACTAAGTAGGTCAAACTTGAAGGACATTTCGTCAACAAGGGTGCGTAGCTAAGATGTCAATCGGAACGAAAGGCAGCTAACTGTCTTTATCGCACTAATGAGAAAGAGTGACGGAGAGAGAAAATTACGATACGCTACTGAGCAATAAGGTGCGTTTAAACCAAAAAAGCATTCGCTGTTCTAGCTCCCGTTCTACGAAATCAACCAATCACGTTTTGTGTACCGATCGAATTTCGTAGAGTGGGAGGTTAGAACAGCGAATGCTCTTTTAGTTTGAACGCACCTTTTGCAATTGGCAACTTGGCTAAGGACGCTGGGCAGAATATGGCTCTATCTCACCACATACCTTAAATTAAATTGAACCGATTCAACTGATCTCACTGGAGCGCAAACTTGTAATAGAAGTAAGTACTGTAATTAATATCGTAAGTAGTCCGGTCTGGATGGTGATGAATTTTCTCCAGACAAACTACCTGCCGGCTACTAACTTGTCGTATATATGAAAAAAAAGTTTAGACTTTCATACAAAGTGTTGGCGTGATAGCAAAAATGCGTTTCGCGCATTTGTGAAAAGTGGCTTGATGATGGCGACGTCTCTTAACTTAGCACGCCGATAAGTATAATTTGTCCCTTTTGGCCCATACACATTTTGATTAGACCGAAAGGGACACGACATATTTGCAATTGTAGGTTTATTTCTTATTTTATAAAAAAATTAGATATATTATCTTGTTTAACATTGTTAGTATTTCGAATAGGAGTTCTAAATGTGTACAACTGTACGCTTAACATCCCCTCTGAATTGCCGCTCTATTTCACATGACATGTATAAGTTAGTATAACCCCCCGTCACGGGCAACCCCATCATCAAAATTGTCAGATTAACTCGTCTAGACACCAGCAACCAATCCGCGAGTTAGCAAGTAACGTTTGCAATAGCGTTCCCTCGATAAGTAAAGCATTCAATGCCTGTGCGTTGGACTACTTTCCGTATCAAGAAAATACTAACCGGAAATTTTACTTGCCAACACTTGGCAGTACGGCCACATAGACTATTATAAACTGCGATTACTTGACGCGCTTAATAAATTTGTTTCTAAAAACCGGCCTATGGCGAGTCGGACTCGCGCATGAAGGGTATCACAAAAAATCAGGTTTGTGCTATATGAGCCCCCTTAAATATCAAATTTATTCACCTTTTAAGTATCTGTTGTTATAGCGGCACCAGAAATACAGCATCTGTTTTCAACTATCTGGTGACAGATAAACAGCCAGGTAGTAGGTAGTAGTAGTAGTAGTAGTAATAGGGTCCCGTTTTACCCTTTGGGTACAGAACCCTAATAAAACAGCTCCCTTAAACGTTTTTTTTCAATCTTCTCAACGTAGTATGAGAAAGAGCCCCAATATTAATAAACATTGCATGGCATTCTTTCATGGCTATATTTGGCGTAATTTTTTGCGTGCACTTTAGGCATAAGTCACTTCTGTAATGATCACTTAACATTTATAAGTTATTGAAAAAGTCAAACAAATTGGAATTGTAAACTTCTAAGGAATATTAGGTCACGGTCAATTCGCCTCAAGTTTCGATAAATATGGAATGAATACCTACCAGGGAGCGTATGGCTTCGCCTGAAAGTCTTAAAGCTCCCCTTAACACAAGTTTTGCTTTATTTTATCGCTCGAAACAACCGCTCGCTCCACGTTGTAAACACCAACGCATGCTACAGATAAAGTCTAGGTTATTATATTAATAATAAAGGTGTATTATTTACGAGTATGAATGATTGTAAACGCCTAGCGCTTGCACTCCGAGAAATAAATGGTGATGCTGCATTGTCATGATACATTGTCCTAAAGATAACCCTCACTCCTATCTCATATACCTACCTGTACCTGTAGGTACTGTTGTTAATTAAGAATGAACATATTCGAACTGTTTTTCTTATAACGTTATTCTATTACTTCAGGTGTATAATTATACATGTACCTATATCTGTAGAGCGATAACCATTGGCGTAAAAAAACACCATTTTACAAACAAGTCAAAACGTCAGTTTTCTTGGAACACGTAATTTAGCGAAAGAGACACTACCTATGTAAAGCCTTTGAGTCCATTACGAATTACGATACCCTGACCTCGGATAAAGCTAACGGGCCTCCCCGGTGCATTCGCCGAGCGGGTTCAATGCCACTCGCTTTTTCGCCAAGTTTTACAACCGCCGTCATTCAAGCCCATCTGTCGGCTTTATGCATCGTGTACGCTGACCTTTTATGAACGTCAAACGTCAGCAGTGTGTCTACCATTAGCTGCCGCCATGAATTTAACGCCGATTTGCGTTCAATCCGTCCCGCTCGCACCAATGGGCAAGTTTGAGTGGGACGGATAGAAACTCGCGGCTGCAGCTCATGGTACAGTCAAGGGCATTAATATATATACACTTCTCCATACTGATCCCTTACAAATGTGTCTATATATTAATGCACTCGACTGTACGCACACAGCACACAAATGCGTCGCGAGTGTTAATTTACCTTTGACATTCTATTCTATACCAGGCAAAATTTTAATTAAAAAAAAACCCTTTTTCTCCGACGGTACTATTATGTATTTGTAGCAAGCTTGACTTTGGCCTTATCGAGGCAATTGGGAGCGCTGCGTTCATTCACTGCATTCGATAACATTACTTTAGCTTGCAGGAGATAAGGTTGTTTACAACGCGTCCTGCGATTATTCCAGCGCACTGCTCAATGACGTGAACAGGATGATTTAATGGCTAGTTGGCTATACAATAACATTTACTATCGCATGAAAACACCAATTGACCTCGCATGTGATTCTCGTCCTTAATTCACTGAGTGTGCAAGGTGCAACCTACACAGCAATCACAGCATGCATGTTTACATAAAAAAGACTGAAACGGTCAAGTAAATTAAGTTACATCATTTCATGGGCGCATAGTGAATGGAATCGTTTATTCATTCATACTACCTACAGGTGTAGAAACAGAATGTCCAACGTCATTTTACTAAAAGTATAACCTTAAAAGAGTTAAAGGGGTTAGAAGTCAGTAGGTAGCATTGTTATGAAATTGGTTAAAACCTTGTGGGGAATCGTTCACCGAATAAACAAATCAACAAGAGGGTTATAATTAAGGACGAAAAATACCTAATACCTACGTTTATATTTTATGAGAAGCTAAATTGTTCCCATTTCCTTTCTCATTAGTCAACCTAGCTAGACCTACTGAGCAGATGTAAAAAAATGACATAATAAAGTTACTCCTAACAGTAATACCTAATTCATTGTAGAGGTGAGTGCATTGAATATAACCGGCTTGCTGCGGTTGTTATGATTATGAAACTGCGCGGTATCAAACACGCGGAGGACGTCACTGCCTTTATCTATTGACGCACTCTTTGTTTTTATTTAATAGCTATTAGCAACTGTGTCTGACCTACAATAATACTCACCAGAATACGACTGAAATTGACTAGGTAAGTAGTAATGCGATTTTTGTTCGCATGAATTAACAGTACAATCTTAATCAAGTATATATTAGTATTACTGACTTTAATCCGTTTTACGAGTAGTACCTATTCGTACCTAAATACTGCCTAGTCCATTAGTAAATTTATTTTTGGCATTCCAAATTTCGTAGCCTGACACGTTACTCCGCCGCTCCGTACTCCGTCGTATAACTATAGCGTACAATAATTTTCAGCTGGAAGGTTATAAAACGCACAGACATCTGATTGTTATTGCATTGACTCGTTTGGCAGTTGTCCAACATCGTGGATGGTGACGCCAGCTCTCGATGCCGGCTACTAGTAGAACTTGCCTGAAAACGATATTTTTAACCGCGGTAAAATTCAGTAACGAACTAACCTTTAATTATTAAACTACCTATCTTGATCTGCCCAATTATGTGTTTCTGTGGTGTTTTTTTAATAACAATGGATACACATATATGTATAGCATGTGACGAGACCCGGTCCCGGGACAGAGACATGTACCTGCTTGTGATTGACAACAGTAAAGTGACTTAGTAACTATTTTGGAACTACGGAAATTTAAAAATACCATTTATTTAGATTTATTTGCCGGAGTGATGACATATGACACTAGTAACATTTAAATACGTTTCATACGTATACTAACTGCTGTTTCTATGTGACATTATAATTTGCACGGATGTATATATCTGATAACGATCAATGTCCATATGAACACCGTTAAAGATAACCTAACCTTAGACCTTCATAGGTTATGAACAAGGATTCCGTGGATATTAAGACGCAATTTTCCTGTTTATAATTAGGTTGAGACCTGTCTGATATTACAGTCCATGAACACGTACAATAGGGCATCTCTTCTCATAGTAAGTGCAACGTGGATTTCATCATCTTGGATGCAACTAATGCCATGTGAACCTTCGAGTATTAACTACGTACTCCGTCGGAAGTGGATATAATCGGAGTAGGTATGATACAAAGAATGCGCGGCGGGTGAAAACAACGACTCAGCGATTCGTTAGAAAGAGGAATGAATACGATCAGAATAAAATCGAAGCTGATTAATCAGCTCTCGCGTATACGGTGCACGGGCACGCGCACTTGGTATAAGTCGAAAGGACGTTACTACATTATCGGAATGTGACAATGGCTGGTTTGTTTTTAACGGCTAACTTAGCTGCGGTGAGATATCAGTTGGGTGTTGCTATTGTTCTCTTTACAGTACAACAACTCGGAATAGAGCCTACCACCGTGAGTTTAATGCAGACTTACTTTCTATCCTTCCCGCCTGCACCAATAAAGGATGTATAAAAAGTAAGTCTCTCTCTAACGGCGCCAGCTTATGGTATCTAACCACACTGGTTACCACACACTTTACCTTTAATTTATTTGTAGGTATTATTGAACCAATTTTAGACCCATAATCCAAGATATTAAACAAGCCTACGGTTTATGATAATTGTTTCATGATTTGCAGATTTTTTATATAGTTATTGTCTGTTTGTCGATAGGGTTGGCTAGGAAATTTGCGCGGGATTAAAAGTTTCGTAAGTATTCGCGACGTATTACTCTGGTTTATTTTTTGTTATTTGCAGTGTAGCGATCTTATGCGCGCGTAAGCTTAATCCACATAGCACACTCGTATCATAAATATCATAATGTACTATTATAACCGCAATCGGAAATCGTTGACATATTTATTTGTCACATGGGATTCTTCAGTATTTTGATAAAAAGTCCGCGAGTTTCGTTATCTACGTATATATGTACATCTGCCTCACTCACTAAATATGTTCAGGAAGGAAAGGGAAATATAACATATCAGCACTTACCCGGAGCCAGACGTGTGTTGATGGATCACATTCGGATTCTGTTGTGTGGCATCTCGCAGTAGGGTATCTAGGTGTAGCCAGTGCTGTGGACAAAATAAAGAATGCAATAATATTTTTAAGAACAGATTGACGACCAAATATCACATTCGATCAGTCACAATGCAAAACGGAAACACTAATTTCCAGACAGAAATCAGTAGGGCAAGTTATATCTATATGTATAGATAAACTCGCATATCGATGTTTGTTCTATGTAAACAGTGTTTTTCTTAAGTGGGACAGTATGGGGAAATCGGAAACTATAGAAGATACAGGGAAACTGTTTAAGGAGACATTGGGTTTTTTTGAGAAAACAATTTCGGCTTTTATAATTTCCGATTTCCCCATCCTGTCCGACTTAAAAAAAACACCCTGTATGTAATCTTCGATCGATCTTTAATTTCTTAAGGATTTAAATGTATATGTGGTTAAAGTCATTATTCTGAAGCTCACCATCCATTTCCTGTTGAGAAATTTTCATTTTTAAAATTTCGTCAATATACCTACATATTTAATTTCTACTTTCGTTAACATTATACTCTTGCATTTGTTAGATGATTTTAGGTTATCACGGAATGTTCCGTTAACAATCGCTTCTTATCGTTTGTTAAATACAATTGTACCTACATCAGTCATGTCAAAGTACAGAGACACTGGTAGGCAACGCTGGGTCATCAGTCTATTTAAATTTGAGCTTGGCCAGTAATAAATTAATTACGTTAATGATAAAACTCTTAAGCTTCTAATGTACACTTGTACCAATAGCGTCGAACTGTTTTATCAATGGTCACAATTTCCGGTTTACAATGGCGGTCGTGTCATGACAAAGGCGCTAGGAGTCGATCTAACTCGCGTCGCGTCGCAGCGTGGAGTAGGTAGCTATGATTGAATTAACGGTAGTCTGGCGCGGGCCTTAAGTGGACTTGAATGAGATCATTTTGTGCACAGCAGCTGCCTCCCTTTAAAAGCTATAATAAAGTTATTAATCAACTTTTTTACATTTACTGAGAAAGCATTGAATTAAATAGGTAAATGTACCTTCATTACAAACAAATCACATAAAAAGCAAGAAAAGATCACACGATATGAGTAAGATGAAACTTATGATAAATTTCAATTATAAATAAGTATGCTAGTTGTATTTCTTCTCTGCACCACCATACGTCATACGCCAGGGTCAGCCGCTGGACAACTAATAAATAATAATATAGATATCATTGTGTTGCAGATTTGCTTCAATGGATCATTATCACCAACTATTTTTTGACTACAATTTTTACAAGTGCATGCAAGTGTTTCGTAGTAACTAGGTATGAGTTATATTTGTCTACTAGGTATATACGTAACTGTAAATTTCTTTTTCTGATTAAACAGTGTTTGTTGAACTTATCTGAAAAAAATTGTGATTTTGTAGTGATTTACTCCCCGGTTGAATACAAGGGTCGCGTTTTATAAAGTTACAATTTTGCCTCTCTTTCTAGACAATATTGTGCGTACGTTAAGGTGCGTTCAAACTAAAAGAGCATTCGCTGTTCTAACCTCCTACTCTACGAAATTCGATCGGAATCAACCAATCACGTTTTGTGTAGGTTAGAACAGCGAATGCTCTTTTAGTTTCACCGCACCTTTAGAAGCAAACGGCGAAATTGTAAAATGTAACTTTATAAAATGCGTCCAAGGTCTCATTTCAAGGATATTTTTCCTGCTGAATCTTAGTGGTACCTAGCTGATTTATTATGCGATCACATTTTTCACTACCAGTTACCTTTCGCTTTTGGGACTAGATATCAACCGCACTCAGTGACAAGGTACACTGAATTACTACACATGACGAGCCATTTTATTGAACAGATCCAGCCAAAAATGCGAAATAAATTATACATGGAGTAAGAATTATTCAAACAAATCAATCTATCTAACACTTTTAATATTAGTATCTATTTTACTGGGCGATATTGATATATTTAGTTATTTTTAGTTTACTGTAGATATATTCATCTCATGCGTTCCGTAAAGGTGCATTCAGACCAAACGAGCATTCGTTATTCTAACCCCCTACTCTACGAAATTCGATCGTTACACAAAACTGTCGTTGCACCTTAAACTTGCTTCGCCTTTTAGAATCCCGTTTAATTGCTATAAAAGTAAGGGACCCAATGGAATTTACGAAACGAAAGAACGTTGCGAGTTTTTTTTCATAATTCGATAAGTCCAAAGCCGGCATCCCTTTTTGTGTCCCAGTTCCGAGGGGTGTCGCTTGCACAATGCCGTCTGTTTTTTGTGCATGCACTTTTTCACTCCACTACCTGAGTATTTTTACCTGCCAACTTAAACCAATTAAACTGATCTTTGAACTCCTACCCATAACGTAACTTTTAAAGAAATATTCTTAACGGAAATGAATTGGTGTTCATTTAAACATGAATCTGAACAATTCTGATATGATACAATTAATACCGTGTGTAAATCTAATACGGGCGATAAATTGTACTAGACAAGTTAGATTTTAATTACCTATAACCCCAATTTTTTTTTAAGGTTTCACGTATCAGCTATGTAGGTACACACATTGTTAAATAAGACAGTTATGGCATCCGCATTTAAAATTACCCGTCAACGAGTCTTTAACTCGAGTATGTTGCATTAATTATTTTAAGTGTTATCTGAATGCAGTTATTATGGCCTATACTAACCGCCGTAGAGCTTCGCACGTATTATATTTACACCCTGTACAATTACATTATTTGAAGTACCATGCTCCAAGTCAATGTCAGCACTCAAACCGGATGTCACCAGCCACGAAAAAGCAGACGCAATTGGAACAATTGCCCAATTAATTTATTTAATTACTCACTCTCATTAATCTCATTATTAATGATTAGTGACACCGCGTGCCGTAGTACGTAAGCCTTAACTACATTTCGCTTTTTTTATGTAATGTCAAAAATCTTAATAACTGAGGTGCCTCGAACCTTCCTCCTATTTAAATATACATATATTTGATTAGATTGGTATTTGAGTTGACAACTTTGTAGTTGAAAGTACTTACAGCACTTTACTTTTAGGTACCTAAACATTTGACAATTTGTGGGACCCACGGAAAGAACACGTGTAACCAGCATAATAATATACCCCTTATCAACATTATCGCGGTTCGTAGGTGCAAACCATTGTCATTCATTATTATTAGAAGTTCATAAATAGGTAATTTTGGAAGTTGTACAAACATGAAATTTAAATAAATTCTAGTAGTATAACTAGCATTCATTTAAATACTATGTTTATGTAACAATGTGAACGCTTCTATACAAATGCAGTATGGAATATGTACATAGTCCATTGCGTGCTCTACATTTTAAATGAACTTCCGATTATCCGAAAAAAGAAAAAGGGATATTTTAACCATATTCCAACAACTGTTTGTAGTAAGGAATCTGCTCATTCCGATCGTGTTATACAGGCTACAAGTGAAGCAACATGAGTTATTAATTTTCAGAATGTCTTTACTCGCCAAAGCCTTACCCCCTTATTCATAAACGTTTGCTAACTTAACAAGCCGCTAAGAATTGTTTGTCCCTTTTGCTCTTATCGACACATTGTTAAGCCCGAAAGGGACAAACAATTATTAGCGGCTTGTTAAGTTAGCAAACATTATGAATAAGGGGGTAAGTTTGTCGCAGTTTCCTATAGTGGGTACGGGTACCACACACAAATTTCAAAAACGTGTGTTCTTCATTCACGCACTCTGATATTCATTCAGAACAATCTGTTACCGTTCCAATGCACGGTAGATTCGCGGCCACGCGGCCAAGTTGGCGATGTTAATGCTAATAGCGGGTGGCGTGCGGCGCCGCTCTACTTGGCGTAACGGAACGTAGTATGGCCGGCGCGCGGTTATCGGCGCACCCGGCCCGGGACCACCTTCCCTGCGCTACCGTAAACTACGAGGGTTTGTCTCAGTCACTCTAATGACAGCGTCGTTGGAGTGATAGGGAAAATCATCGAAATACTAATTTCGAAGTTCGCGGTAGTACCTAGGTAACCTAGGCCTTTTTGTTTGCGTGTCCTGCTGGCGCTCTCAATGGATTCAGCTCGTCATCCGTAATTTTTTTTGTATGTTGTGCATGTTTTGGAGTAGCCTCCACTAATCCTTCTAGGTTGATGCCTGGGTGCTCCGAAAGAGAGAGTTTAAATTAGCGAAATCATTACACTAAGGTTTCGCTTGCAGCGTGGCGATTATGGGTATTTACTTCCTAATGCGTTTATACGCATAGTTAATAGGAGAGGCCTACATCCAGCAGTGGACTATCATAGGTTGATGATGATGATTACGCTAAGGGTGAATTCACCTCTATCAGTTTGGTGTGAGACGCGTTAGCATGCGTAGGTATACTTGCAAAAACTTAGAGCGGTCTCAAACTAAGGCACTGGTCTCACTGTGAGCTACTAAGCTATCAACTGTCGGCTATAAACACGAACAAAAGATACGCACTCCCGCGTAAATAAAAGAGACGCGGCGATACTCGCCCAGCTATCACCGCCGGGCGAGTATCGGCCGTGTCTCTTTTTTTACACGGGAGTGCGAATCTTTTGTTCGTGTTTAAAGCCCATAGTTCATAGCTTAGTAGCTCGCGGTAAGACCAGTACCTAAAGCACTGGTCCCACCAAAAGCTAGTTAGCGATTTATAGCTCGGCTATAAAAACGAACAAAAAATAATGGCTCCCGTGTTAAGAAAAGAGACATGGCGACATTTGTAGTTCACCGCTGCGCTAGTAGATATACTAATGCCAATTTGAATAAACACAATTTTACTATGTATCTTCATTCTACAGGTACGGAAAAGATCTTTTGAATGTTTGTGTATTTCAATTCCTAATATTTTCATTGTTTGAACGCAGTTACGATGCAAATATAGATTGCCATCTTGCCTCTGCACGCTATATCATATAAAATACAATTCAAATCAAGCGGCTTAATACACGATGTAAATAAATATGTATGTTTTCGGTATTTATACGAGTAGGTAACCAAATAAACTGTATGAAAATTAGTTTGTTACGATCTTCATTATATTATCCTAAGTAATCTCTAGCACTCTCGCGATAATCTTCGAGGAAGTGAAGAAAGGTTAACTCAGATCGTATCTCCTAATGTCATACCGAACAAGATGTTAGACATGGATCAAGTATTTTATTCTTGTTAACATTGTTGTGTGACTACCTCTGAACGCGCCGGTTAGGTGTTAATTAACACTTCCCGAGCTAATCGTGACCACTGAGTACTGGATAAGTAAACAAGACCTTGTTACGTCGAAGTACGGTTTCATACCAGTACCAGGGTGCTTAGCCAAATTGCCAATCGCTAACGCTTAATCGTCACTCGTACACGAAAGGCAGCTGTCTTTGTCGTCCTAATATGAAATGACAGAGAGGGACAACTACGATACGCTACTAAGGGTTAGCGATTGGCAACTTGGCTAAGCATCCAGGCCTGCTACCGCGAACACAGAAGTTCGTAAATTTCGGGGATTTGTTTCTGTCATTCCAACGAAGGCGTCAGTAGAGTGAAGACATTTATCAGCATGCGTACGCATTTTGTCTATAGAAAATGTCAGATTAGTATGGAACCTCGTCCAGCTTTCCGCATGGGTAATACGCATGCTTACACGTTTCATACTAAACAGACAATTTTATTAGACAAACTGCGTACGCATGCTGATAAATGTGTCTTTATCCCTATAGAGTGACTGAATATGGGGCTGGGCGAGGTGATGGATATTATATGTACTTTAACATTTTGGTCGACAAGTACCTAAATTAAATGTACTGGAATTTGGCGAAAGTCATGTAATGTTTTTTGATTTTAATTATCTTTTAGCTATTTGGGCCTCGCCTATATGTACAACTGGCATTAATTAGTAATAGTCCCTAAGTTTAAATGAACTGCTTTTTGTTACAAAACTGCTGTGGCAAATGTAGGAAAGAGAACAACTTAGAATATCAAAGAAGACGTACATAAGTATAAGTAGGCATTGTAAATGATTGCAAATTAGTTGGGACAATGATCCACCGGAAGGCCGAACACAAATGCAAAGTTTCTGATTCAGATTCTGCCATAGAAATCCAAGTCACGTAGCTCCATACTTCACGACGCCTGCGAGCGGTACGGGCCCGGCAATCTTAACAATCATTGCTGTTATATAGTCTTAGTCGTCATCAGATATACATCGTAGCGGCCTGGGTGTTCAGAAACATTTAAGAAGGATGCTTAGCCAAGTTGCCAATCGCTAACGCTCAGTAGCGTATCGTAGTTTTCCCTCTCCGTCACTCTTTCATATTAGTGCGACAAAGACAGTTAGCTGCCTTTCGTTTACGATTGACGATTAAGCGTAAGTACTAAGCACCCTGATTGTCATGGCGTTAGACAGCATGTTTAGATATTTTTGAGTAATGCCGCCACTCTGATATATGTACTCGACGGTATGTACTATGCATCGCTCTGGAGATCCGTATTGGATTCAAATCGTCGCAACGTACCGTGTGCCTAAGCTATGTTTCCCTACCTCCACTAAGTAAAGTTAAGTAAGTCCTAATCAAAGCAATTTGATCTTAAATTACATGTTATAAATAGAGATCTTCAAGATTTCTGTTACTGAAATAATTTGGATATTTTAAGGCCCTGTTACAGCTAAAAATGGAAAACTAGTGGGTAAGGAATTGTTTAGGAGATCTCACGTGATTAAATTAAACTCGCAAAAATACAAAATATGTGTATGGGGATGGACCAAACATATTGATATTGATATTGATACCCTGATGTACATGTTTTACATTCACTACACACACACTCACATTATGTACAGGTACGCAGAAAATGATGTTGTACATAATTTGTGCCTTAGTACAAATTTTAAGTTGTTGGTTGGTTGTTCTCCGTAATTAGTACGATTCTGTGCTAGGGTATCGATATTTAGTGTACCTACGCTTTCTAGACGTAAGGTATTTATATGTTAAATTGTTCATAATATGTATCTTTATTATATTATAAGCAGTAGGTATCAGAAACTTACGCACATAAAGTCTAAATAGAGCTTAGAGATTTATTTGGGGTTAGATCAATTTGTGTAAAACTGTGCCATAACCAAATAACGTAATATTTCCAATTTACATTATACCTACACTTTTGATTTTTTGCTATTTAGTTTCCTTTCAACCTTCCATGTAGTTATGCATTAAGAATTTAAAAACAGAATTTTGAACACATCCGGACCTGGCACGCGATTGAGATACGGTAGAGCTACATAGAGACGGGCTTTCTTCGCATACCTCTAAATTGCGTGTGGAAGTACGCGGCTGAGTTGGCTCCGTTACACCCCACTTCTCGTGAGGCCTGCGATCGCACCTAATGAGACTGCAAAATGATCGCAAAAAAGGTATGCATATTGACGACAACAGGATGACTACATGAACATTGAGCTACATTGTGGGCAGAAAAACGATAGAACAGAATTGAAGCGTAGAGTATGGCAGCGCCGCGATTATTGATCAAACATCAGGTGCGTAGGAAGCCGGCTGAAAGGGCCCAGTGGGCCGAGATCGATGTGTCGCGGGTCGCGGGCCGCCACGTGACGAAACTACGCTACGACTTCCGAGAAGCCGAGACGAGATGCGCAGCTTTGTCGAACGGAGGGGCTGTGTCGGCACTCGGCACGGTCGGTGCGGTGCCGAATATGAGATGTGTCTGCTTGTGCGGAGAGCTGCGCGCGCATGCCTTTCTCTGCCGTATTGGCACTTGTTGATGCTGTACTATGTGTCATTCGCTGAGGTACGAGTATAATAGTCATATCATAAGACTCATAAGTTACGTTAAACAATGCCTGACAGAATGTACAAATGTAGATAACGTTTCTTTTCTCGTATTTTCACGGAGACGTCTGAATTGTACATTTTTGTCTAACCTAAACTTTAGAGAGACGTGGTGGATAACCTCACACTAATATTAAATATGACAGTAATATTAATTCGGAAGTTTCCTTAAAAACACGACCGGAAAATATTCTATACATATATATTTAGGTTTGTACTCTTATTAGGTATGTAATTGTGTATTCATTCGAATTGTACAGGTATACATTAATATACATTAATGAGTTTTAGGTATACATACTTTAATTTTACTGTCGTTTTAATATTTATGAGTAAAAACTAAAACTACAGGTATGAATGATCATGTGAAATTCCTAACCACGGCCACCAAGGAACCTCTGCTATAATTTTACTGTCTGATAGCTGTGGTGATTGCATCGAGTAACATCATTGTAATAAACAAAGAAAGCAACAACAACAAAGCAAGAAAGGAAGCTACTAAGAACAGTTCCTCTCCTATCGTATTTCTTGTAATGTGATGTCACGTCAAAAGGGCAGGAATATTTGGAACTAATAGTAAAAAATGTGCCTTTTTCTAAAAAACAATACGTTTTTTAGAGAAGCGTCAAATTGTAAAGGCAAAATTAGTAGGTAGTTTCGATATTTTGAAATAGGTTTCCCAAAACTCAATTTTAAAGAAAAAAATAACCAAACAATAATGAAATAAAATTAGTAAACGAAAGAATGACCTCTGACCTTTGTCCAAACCTAACCAACACAGTGGTTATTGTAGGTTCTGTGATTTACAGATATGAGTTATCCGACCTAGTCATGTCATACGCAAGTGATTAATTATTATGTGCAATTTCGACATTAGTACCAGGACTAACCAAAATATTAGAAATCGTATGCAATAGATGCCAACGTGGAACTCAGTTTATGTTCAGAGAATGTTTCACGTTAGTGTAACGGTTTCATTAACACTTCGTGCACTTGTATATACCATCAGCATAAAACATTTAACTTTTCTATTTTATTACTGCGAAATGTCCATGCTTTTCGTTGACTGCACAAAAAGCTACTGTTTGTTTAAATGATAAGTGATTTACATTGATATTATTTATTTAAATTTACGATCTAATACCCCTAGTAAAGATTAGATACGCCCAGTTCTAAAAATGTGATGTGGTTTATCAAGAAAGGCTTAATTAAGAAATAAATAGGTACATATTACTAGACGTGAATGTATAGGTACCTATGTACAATACCTAGGTATGCATTCTGAGAGCTCATTCCACAGTTACACCTCTCTTTTTCCCAGAAAGTGTAAGTAATGTGACCAACGCTCGAGGAATTCGAGGAGATTAAGTATAAGGCTGGTTTCACTGTGTTCGAACTTAATAACGAGAAAGAAGTATACCTACGTAAATGTTCCCACGCACCTTTATAATCGTATGATCATTGTAATGTGGTAATGACCTACATAACTTTTGATTAAAGCTTGATAAATTGTGAGCTGGTGTCGTGCGGAAAACTATATTCAATACTGGCTAACATGCATATTATTTTCTGGACGATATTATTAATTACATATATTAGTATTATGTATATTTACCTTCCTATCATTGCTGAATCAAATTTAGAAACGTAATAAAATATATATTTTTCTAAACCTAAGAAAAACTAGGTAGAGTCTTCTATCAAGCGTACACATATTTTAATTCGGAGCATGCGCTCAGGTAATTTGATTGTTGTTCTTCCTGCCTATTAAAGTTTAAAGTGATAAAAAATGTAGGAATACAGATACAAATTCCCACACAAAAGGTGTAGGAAAATGTCTTGCGAGACATATGTATCTCACGCCGGCGTGCGCCTCGCGCTCTCGGTCTACTCGCTGTCAATGGCGGTGTTCAATTGTACATACACATGAACAGTTGACTATTCCATTGAAAGTGGTAACTGGTAACCTATTATTCTATAAGTAGATCAGATGAAATAGTTAATTCGATTAATTAAATGTAGGTCCTTCAATGATATCATATTTAACAAAAGTAAATAGGAATGAGGGTAAATATTTCGAAGAGGGGTCTGTTTATGTAGATTTTCTTAGCTGTCTATTAAATAGAACATAAGGAAACAGCTTTATGTGTTATATAATAACTAACTTATATAATTTATGCACGCATGCAGTGTGAAATGCTAGGCATTTAAATTAAATTTATATCATAACATAACTACTCAGCTGGTTATCATGGCTTCCGTGTTGACAAGTAATTAGTTGATATCCGTTTATTGTTGATTTGTTTTATGTAAACGATATCGTTGAATAACTATCAACATCAGTTTTACATCCTTGTAATAGTGAAGTATCATCGGATGAACGACGTGGTTAAAAGAGGACGGGACAATATAAATTATTTAAGTCGGAATGTCATAAAACTAATTTTATGGCATTAGGCACGAGAATGAG